>CAJQZJ010037474.1:3371538-3400904 GCA_907164525.1 Lophiomys imhausi
CACACACACACACACACACACACACACACACACACACACACACACACTCTCACTCCAGGTCGGGATCCCACTGCAGACCATCAAAGCCCAACTTGGTGAACCAGTTGTTTTATTGGGAGTTACTTATAGGAATGTGGGTGAGTGGTTACTTACAGGAGCAGAAATGACTCAAAGATAGCTGCATCACCAAGGCCTACCCCAGTATGGGTGACAGCTCACAAAGGTGGAACCTAGAGCACACTGCACCCCTGAAGGCATCTCAACAGGTTGGAGAGTGTCCTTTCCAGGTGTCTCGGTTGGTCTAAACTTCTCCCAGTTAGCTTGACTGATTTCTGCTTCTTTCAGGAAGCTGGTCTGGTCTCAAGAGACTTCTTTGAAGCTTGGCTCCTCTGAGTCTTCATAGCAGTTATGTTCCACTAGTCTCAGGGGGACTCTGAGCTTTTATTGCTTTCTTTGGCAGGGAAGGGTCAAGTGAATCTGGTCCATTTCAGGGACTTCCTGAAGGTATCCCTGCAGGATGGAGTGTTTTGAAGGGAACATTACACTGCACTTGGGCATGTGAAGGGGTGGGAGCTTGAGCTGCAGCAGCTGCCTTCCCATTCTCCCCGAATACCTGCCTGCTTTATCCTCCTGTCTCCACTTGTATTCTTCTTGCAGGAGTCTACTGTGTAGTGTGTAGGTGGGGCAGCTGTTTACTATCACAGGAGGCAGGGCACCTGGGACTACTTAGCACCCATGAGCCTCTGTCACATTGAGGGGACAGCTGCTTTAGGTACATTCAGAGATGTGGGGAGATCTCAGATGTGTGAAGAAAAAGAGCCCAGCAGGATGGACCTGCTTGTCGTCACTGCCCACCTTTCCTGGCTCTCATAGAACCTTTGTCCACTCTTCCTCACCTGAGACCTAAGTGTCATGAAATCTGAAAATGTGTGTGTGTGTGTGTGTGTGTGTGTGTGTGTGTGTGTGTGTGTATACACCGCATGAGCGCAGTGCCCATAGAAGCCAGAAGAGGGCATCAGATCTCCTGGAACCAGAGTTACAGGTGGTTGTGAGGTGCTTCCCCCGCCCCCTTCCCCAGACAGGGTTTCTCTGTGTAGCCCTGGCTGTCCTGGACTCACTTTGTAGACCAGGCTGGCCTTGAACTCACAGAGATCCACCTGCCTCTGCCTCCCAAGTGCTGGGATTAAAGGCGTGCGCCACCACCGCCCGTCTGTGAGCTGCTTAATATGGGTTTTGAACTGGATCTTCTGGAAGAATGGCAAGCACTCTTGGCCACTGAGCCATCTCTCCAGTCTCTGAGACAGGTTTTGTTTTGGTTTGTTTTTTTGTTTGTTTGTTTTCGAGACAAGGTTTCTTAGTCTAACAGAGCCCTGACTGTCCCGGACTGGCTGTGTAGACCAGGCTGGCCTTGAACTCACAGAGATCCACCTGCCTCTGCCTCCTGAGTGCTGGGATTAAAGGCGTGCTCTACCATAGTAAGTTTTATGTCAACTTGACACAAGCTAGAGCCATCTGAAAGGAGGGGACCTCAGTTGAGAAAATGCCTCCAAAATATCCAGCTATAAGTCATTTTCATAATTAGTGATTTATGGGGGCAGGCCTAGCCCATTGTGGGTAGAGCCATCCCTGGGCAGGTGGTCCTGGGTTCTATAAGAAAGCGGACTGAGTGAGCCATGAGGAGCAAGCCAGTAAGGAGCACCCCTCAGTGGCCTCTGCATCAGCTCCTGCCTCCGGTCTCCTGCCTGCTTGAGTCTCTGTCTGGACTTCCTTTGCTGATGAACAGTGTAAGTGATGTGGATGTGTGAGCCAAGTAAACCCTTTCATCCCAACTTGTTTTGGTCATGGTGTTTCATTGAAGCAACAGAAACCCTAACTAACTAAGACACTGTATATTCACATAAGCAATTCATCCATCTAAAATCTGTGTCTTGGTGATTTTAGTTTATTTACAACAATGTGCCACTATCTATCATTCTAATCATTTCGGGAGCATTTTTACCAACCCCCAAGGAGACACCTCTCCTTAGCCTTCATCCCCTGGCAGCTCTGATCTTTCTATGTCTACAGATTTTTCTCTTGTGGACATTTCATGTACATGGAGTGAGATGACATTTGGCTTCCTTGCCTTTGTGTCATGCTCTTGTTTTTATTTTGTTTTATTTTGCTTTTTGTTTTTTTATGTAGCTTAGGCTGGCTTCTAGCTTACTCTCTAGCCAATGATAATTTCAAAACCTGATCCTCCTGCCTCCTGTCTCAAGTGCTGGGATGACAGGTGAGTGCCACCATGCTGGTTTATGTGGTCCTGGGGAATGGAACCCTGGGCCCACTGAGCCACATCCCCAGACCTCGGTGCCATGATTTTGTCTGTGTTACCATATTCCTTCTTAGAGCCGAGGTATGTTCTAGTGTGCTGATGTGTCACAGTTTGCCCACGCTCCTCCTCCTGTGGAGGGACACCTGGCTGTTTCTGTATTTTTCTATAATGAATATTATAGAAACACGCTGTGAACACATGTTTATAGGTTTTTGCGTAGACTTATTTGGGTTATCTTTGGCAAGAAGAGAAGTTGATGGGTTCCATGTTGGTTTTTTTTTTTTTCAGTTTTGCTTTGCTTTGTTGAGATATGGTCTTTTGTGTAGCTCAGGGTAGCCTGGAACTCACGGCCTCAAAGTAGCTTTATGCCTTTGAGGAAAGGATGGGCCGTCTTCTGGAATGACCCAACCCCATCATGTTTCTGCAGCAGCAGCGGCCGAAGCTCCTCAGTTTTCAGTGTCTTCACCAGCACCTGTCACTCATGGTTTGCATTCCTGTGGCTGGCATGTACTGTGATTTGTTTTGTACTTCCTGGTGGCTTCTGGAAGCAGTCCGAGAATTTGAAGTAGTCTGTGAAGCCAACTCGGAGACTTCAACTGCTTCAGTAGGTCTGCGGACCTGAGTTTCTCAGGCTGGTATTTTCTGGCACCAGTACCTGCTTAATGGTTTCAAACAGGGAGGCTTCATGAGGGCAAGGTGCATGCCCACAAAACAGTAGGGTTGCCTGCTGTCACAGTAAACAAGGCCTTTTTAAGTTTAGGCAGCTTTTGTCTGTGACAGGGTTTCATATAGACCAGGCTAGTCTTGAACTCACTGTGTAGCCAAGGATAACCTTGAACTCAGGATCCTCTTGCCTCTACCTCCCCGATGCTGGCTTTATAGGCTTGTGCCACCACACCTGGTAGGTTCAGGTGATTCTGAACATTAAACTCAGGTCATGTGACAGGGATAGTTCACCCCAGAAAAGACACCATAAATAGTTGCAGGCCCTGTGATGGTACTGAGACAAGGTTTGGTATTCAGGCAAACATGGTGTTCACGACTGCCACACAGTGTTTAGACTGCTCCTGTTAACCACCTGTCATGGGCTGGGGGGATGCCTCAGTGGGTCAAGTCTTGCTGAGCAAGCTTTGGGACCTGACTTTGAGCCCCAGCATGAATGTAAAGTGCTGAGTACAGGACAGGAGGGAAGACTCCTCTGATCACCCAGCCTAGCCAATCAGTACACTCCAGGCTCAGTGGGAGACCTTGCCTCCAAACTGTGAGGTTGTAAGCTACAGAGGCAGTCCTCTGCCTCATCTTCCTGAGGTACATGGCACCACACACCTAGCTTTGATTGGTATCTTTGAGTTGTATTGACATATATTGGTTTAAAATTTTTCCTTTGTAGTGCTGGGGGTAGAACCCAGGGCCTCACACATGTTAGGCAAATGATCTACCATTGAGCTACACCCCCAATTCTACTTGTTAATATCATGTAGTCCAGGCCAGCCTCTAACTTTCAGTATAGCCAAGGATAGCTTTGAACTTACCTTCTTGCCTCCATCTCCTGAGTGCTAGAATTACAGGCATGTGCCACCACACAGTCCTGGGCATGACACATTCTTCCACCTGAGCTACAGCCTAGAACTTATCTGCTGATTTTTTTTTTTTGTTTTGTTTGTTTTTCGAGACAGGGTTTCTCTGTGTAGCCCTGGCTGTCCTGGACTCACTTTGTAGACCAGGCTGGCCTCAAACTCGCAAAGATCCGCCTGCCTCTGCCTCCCAAGTGCTGGGATTAAAGGCGTGCACCACCACTGCCTGGCTTATCTGCTGATTTTTACAAATACACATATTTAAGATTTGGGTTATTTTGGTTTTGTTTTTTGAATTTTTTGTTTTGTTTTGTTTTTCAGTTTTGTCTGAGTGTTTTGCCTGCATGCATGTATGTGCACCATATGCACATGCATGTAGTGCCTAGGGAGGCCAGAAGAGGGTGTAGGATCCTCTGGAACTGGAGTTACAGACAGTTGTGAGATGCTATTTAAATGCTAGGAGCCGAACCCAGGTCCTCTGAAAGAGTACTAAGTGCTCTTAACCATTGAACCATCTCTCTAGTCCTGATAACCTGTTGATTTTGACAGATTTATCAGACCCTTGTGGACCTCAGTGGGAAAGTTACCATCTGATGAGAACATACTCATAAATTAGGTTTTAATTATGGTTCTGCATAGTTTCTTTTGCCTCTTATCTTTAATATATATATTTAAGCCGGGCGGTGGTGGCGCACGCCTTTAATCCCAGCACTTGGGAGGGAGAGGCAGGCGAATCTTTGTGAGTTCAAGGCCAGCCTGGTCTACAAAGCGAGTCCAGGACAGCCAGAGCTGTTAAACAGAGAAACCCTGTCTCGAAAAACCAAAAAAAAAAAGAAAACAAAACAAAAATATATATATTTAGTACTTTGTAACAAACAACCTTGGGAAACGGGGTTGCACACCTTCAGAAAGGGAGATCCTCGGGCAGCTGCTGGGAACTGAGGGAAGCCAGGAGGGGACAAGTTGACTCTTCTGTGTGCTGAGTGAGGGAGTGCCTTGGAAGCTGTTGATTTAGACAGACCACAGGAGAAGATGAAGAGAGGGAAAGGAGGACACATTGTTGATCCCTCTTGTTCTATTGTTTATGTGGTTTAGTGTATTGTATGTGTATGTGCATGTGAGTGCAGTACCCACAGAGGCCAGAAGAGAGCATCAGATCTCATGGAGCTGGAGTTACAGTTGGCAGTGAGCTGCTTGGCTTCGGTGCTGGGAGTTGAACTTAGGTCCTCTGGAAGAGCCAGAGACACTGTTTACAGCCAAACCATCTCTCCAGCCCCAGCTCTTCTTTTTTCTTTTTCTTTGTCCTTTGTCCTTTGTGTGTGTGTGTGTGTGTGTGTGTGTGTGTGTGTGTGTGTGTGTTAGGAATTTAACCTGAACTTCACACATGCTAAGCACTGAGACAGAACCTGTAGATTTCTAAGATTTTTTTATGATGAATGGGCAAGCTAGTGCAGGAGAGGCCACGTTTTGTGCAGGGACAACTAAGACCCCATACATGGGCACCTAAGGCCAGTTTGGCTTTAGGAATGGCCTCAGAGAATCAGGACCATTTAGAATCTGTGCAGTTTTGGGGATGCTAGTGCAGTCTTTTTTTTTTTTTAAGTTTTTTGTTATTGTTTTTTGAGACAGGGTTTCTCTGTGTAGCTCTAGTTGTCCTGGAACTCCTCTGTAGACCAGGTTGGCCTCAAACTCAGAAATTCCCCTGCCTCTGCCTCCCAAGTGCTGGGATTAATGACATGCACCAACACAGCCCAGTATGAAAAGCATTTTTATTTATTCCACATGGGGGAAGGGCATGCACACCACAGTGTGTGTGGACATCAGAGGACAACTTGGTGGAACTGGCCCTCTCCTTCCACTTTAACATGGGATCTGGGATAGAGATCACATTGTCAGTCTTTGGAGGAAAGAGTCCAGCTGAGCCATCTCACCACCCCTCGTGGAGTCTTTGTAGCACCATCCAAAGAAGGCGCATTGGTCCTGCTGGAAGGTCAGGGTTCAAGGCTGCTGGGGACCCGTTTGTAGTGTCTTCACTACAACTTCTGGGGGATGGGCTGCAAGAAGCTTCTTCTCTACAGTGCATTCAGGTCAATGCATGGCTGCCGGTGCCCTTTGCCATGGATGCTGAGGATGCCGTTGGGGGTGAGGATCTGCAGGATGGGTAGAGGACTCAGAACATGGTGGTGGCATGAGCCTGCACTGTCACCCCAGGCATCTAAATGGAGCAGGCCTGTACGGAACTGCACAAGTGAGGAGTGGGGGGGAGAGGGGCAGAACTGTATCAGTTGAAAACAAATGTGAATCTGCTAAGCGACAGGGTTCACTTTGAGAGGGCTCCTTCCTATTGGAGGCGTTCCCTGGTTTCTGGTGCCAGGCTTCTCTAAGCCATATCTACCCCTGCTCCAGGTCCCTACTCAAGATGGCAGAAGCTCATCAAGCTGTGGCTTTCCAGTTCACTGTCACCCCTGATGGCATCGACCTCCGCCTGAGCCATGAAGCCCTCAAACAGATCTGCTTGTCGGGACTGCATTCCTGGAAGAAGAAGTTCATCCGATTCAAGGTTGGTTGGCAGATTTTCTTTGCAGTGTTTCCTGGGATGTCTAGTGTACCTCCCTGGGTACACAATTCCTAAGGAAGGGATTGTGTCTTAGGTGGGTCTCTGAGAGAGCAGTGGTCTCCATTCTGGCTAAGGCTTTGGGGGACACTTATAAAGAATGGGCTCAGCCGGGCGGTGGTGGCGCACGCCTTTAATCCCAGCACTCGGGAGGCAGAGGCAGGCAGATCTCTGTGAGTTCAAGGCCAGCCTGGTGTACAAAGCGAATCCAGGACAGCCAGAGCTACACAGAGAAACCCTGTCTCGAAAAAAAAAACAAAAAACAACAAAAAAAAAAAAATGGGCTCATAGCTCCTTCTTTTGGCTGGGTTTTGGGGTTTTGATTTTGTTTTTTAAGACACAGTCTTTCAGCTGGATGTGGTGGTGCATACCTTTAATCCCAGCACTCGGGAGGCAGAGGCAGGAGGATCCCTGAGTCCAGTACAGTCAAGGATACACAGAGAAACTCTGTCTCGAAAAACCTAAAAAAAAAAAAAAAAAAAAAAAAGACACAGTCCTTCTGTATCCCTAACTGTCCTGGAACTTGCTGTGTAGACCAGGCTGGCCTCGAACTCACAGAGATCTGCCTGGCTCTGCCTCCCACGTGCTGGGGAAGCAGGCCTATGCTACCATACCCCTGGAAGTCAGGTGGATATCACAAGCTCACTGTAAAACACACTGAGCAGCTGAAGCCAAAGCAAAGGGCCCACTTATGGAGAGGCAGCATCAAGATTGGAACACAGGTCTTCCCTCTGCCCCTCAGCCAAATCCCTTACACCTCACTAAAAATGGTTATTTTCAAACTTCAATGAGTCTGTTTCTTTCCTGCCTATCTATCTATCTATCTATCTATCTATCTATCTATCTATCTATCTAATCTACAGGTACCTACCTACCTACCTACCTACCTATAGAAAAGGTCTCATGTAGCTCAGGTTAGCCAGGAATTCTCCATGTAGCTGAGGATGTGCTTGAATGCTTAGTTCTCCTGCCTCACCCTTGGTGCTGAACCACTTGCCTATTGAGGGTTTTATTAGGTCTATTAGGGGTTGGCTTCGGGGATGGCGCCCAGGGGTTCACTCAGGTTAGGCAGTTACGCCACCTGTTAAACCACGTCCCTAGTCTGGTGGTCTTGTTGTTCTTAATGGTATTTTGTTTTGTTTTAAGACAGTCTTACACTATAGCTTAGGCTGACCCAGATCACAACTGTATAGACTTGAAATTTCAGCAGTCCCCCCCCCCCCCCGCGCGCGCGCATGTGTGTGTGTGTGTGTGTAGAAAGAATCTCATGTAACTCAGGCTAGCCTAGAATCCTCAGCCTCCCAAGTGCTGAGGTTGTGGGCATGAACCATATACCCAGGTCAGCAGCTTTGTTTAATCATTGCTTCGCTGATAAAATACTGAGACACTAAAAACTATTTCCACACACTCCAGTCCAGCCCACGCCACAGTTCTCAGCCGTGGCCACCTAAAGAAGTGGCCTCTTTATTACTGGGAGCGAGAGGGTTGTGTTTTTCAGATTTACTTATTTCTATTTTTATGTTTTTGGAAGCAGCAGTTGCAGAAAGGCTTTGTTGGGGGCAAGGAGACACTGCATACAGGAGGCACACGTAGAAAAAGACTCTCAGGGAGGGACTCCGTTGAAATCCAGTCTCTTCTTGAGGGTGGGATTTTTAAAGTCTCTGAAGAGTTTTCTTTTCCTAATTTAGGGTTGGTGAGTTTGAAGAAAGATAGGATGGTTGACTGGCCCACAAAAATTCCGTGTGTGTGGGTGTGTGTGTGGGTGTGTGTGTGTGTGTGTGTGTGTACATTTATAGAGGCCCAACCTTTACATTGTATCTTCCTCTATAGCTCTCAACTTCATTTATTGAGATAGAGTCTCTCACTGAACCTAAACTCACTAATTCTGGCTAGTCGAGGGTCTGGCTAGTCTGGAGTCTGGCTAGTCTAGCTAGGCCAGCTTGCCTCTGGAGTACCAGGGTTATAGGCAGATGTCTTTCCTGCCTGACTTTTATGTTGATTCTAGAGATCCAAACCTTGGTCCTTCCTCCAGCTTGTGCGGCAAGTGCTTTGACTACTAAGCCATCTCCCCAGCCTTGTTTTACTTTTTTGAGATAGAATCTGACCCTGTAACAAGGCTGGTCTATAACTTAGGTTATAGGCAGTTCTCCTGTCTGAGCCTTTCAAGGGCTGGGAAGGCATGTGAGCCCCCACTCCTTGATCAGAGGATTGATGATTGAGTTATGGTCTCACCATGTAGCCCTGGCTGAACTGGAACTCACTGTGGACACCAGGCTGGCCTCAAACTCACAGAGCTCTGTCTGCCTCTGTTTCCCAAGTGCTGGGGTAAAATGTATGTATCCATTAAGAATTAATTTATCATGCTGGGTGTGGTGGCGCACCTTTCTAATCCAGCACTCTGGAGGAGGTAGATCTCTGAGTTCCAGGCCATCCTAGTCTACATAGTGATTTCCAGGAGAGCCACGGTTATAGTGAGACCCTGTCTAAGAAAACAAAAACCAACAAAATGGAATTTACTGTAAGTCTCTAACAGCCAACAAAGCAGAAAGAAGAGGACACTCCCCCATCTCTTCCTGGTTCCCAGAGCTGAAGGAGTCTGTCTGGCTTTGATTCATGCAAGCCTTCTCCCCTAATTCCTCTTCTTTAGACCAATTTTTGACCTCTTCTTTAGATCAAGTGGGGTGGTGGAGATTGCAGCCCAAACCAACCTGAGTTTGACCCAACTTTCCATGTGATAGGAGAGAACTCACTCACACAAGTTGTCCTCTGACCTCTACCTTTGCACTTTGGTGGCCTTGCATCCACCCATGTAACAATAAACACAAGTAACAAAAAATTTTAATTTAAACTTTATTTTGCTGGGTTGTTTTGTAGCAATGGTGTGAGGGCTCCTGTAAACACATCTTGATTTAGGGACAGGGCAAGGGGAATTTGGAAGATGGGATCCCTGACTGTCAGGTAGCGGCAGACTGGAAATGGTACCCCACAGTGCCAGACTGTCTGTCACTATATAGAGATCTGTATGGTAAGGCAGGCTTGGGTGTTCCTACTGACCCAGAGTCCCTCTTGGTGCATTTGGGCTCAGAAGTTGGGGACGAGAATAGACTGCATGAAGGCAAGGCAGCTATGGCTCCAGAAAGAGTCTCAGCTACTGGGCACTTGGTGCTTGGTGGCCTCCACGCCACACTTTTTCCCTACTGCCTGATGTCCAAACTGCCTGTTGCCTCAGGACTGCTGCAGGGCAGTGATGGTGGCCTTGGGGAGGTGCTGCTTACTGGCGACCTGTCTTTTCAGAATGGCATCATCACTGGAGTGTTCCCCGCGAGTCCCTCCAGCTGGCTTATCGTGGTGGTGGGTGTGATATCGTCCATGCATACCAAAGTGGACCCCTCTCTGGGCATGATCGCAAAGATCAATCGGACCTTAGACACCACGTGAGTTACCCCTGCCCCCATCTTTGTGGGAAAATGGCAGTACCCCTGTTGACTGTCCTTGCTTGGGACTCCACAAAGCTATTGCTGTCCTTCCGCATGATTCTTCTTCACTTTTCTGACCTGAAGACACTGCTGCCCTTCCTCTGGAGATTAGGCTAAGAATGTCAGATGCCTGGGGTACTTGCCTTCCAGAAGGTGTCAAGTTGTGGCAATAGGTGGAGCCAGCAGCGGCCTCGGGGGCACCTCTACCCCAGAAGATTGCTCCCAGTGTGACTGTGACACTGGAGTTAACGTCCATCCAGTAATCTGCTCCCCTGAACTGACTGCCATTGGTTGCTTAGGGACACTCCATCCCTTGGCCTTAGTTTCCCCAGGGAGGTCCACTACCCCTTCCTTGACTGAGTTTTAGTTTATTCTGGAAATTTAAAAGTAGTTGTCATCCTGTTTGGGGACAAAGTCTGGCTTTTCTCTTCTTTCTTTAAAAAAAAAAAATTTTTTTTTGAGACAGGGTCTCACTATACAGCTCCAGCTGGCCTGACTCTGTAGACCAAGCTGACCTGGAACACTCTGAGCTCTACCTGCCTTTGCCTCCTGAATGCTGGGATTAAATATGTGTCCTAACACACCTGGCTTTTTAAAAAGATAAATATATATATTTTGCCTGCGTGCATGTATGTGTGTACCACATGTGTGCCTGGTGCCCTCACAGACCAGAGGAGGCTTACAATTGTGAACTTCCTGATGTGGATACTAAGAACCAAACTCAGTTCATCTGCAAGAGCAACAAGTGTCTCAACCACTGAACCATCTCTCCAGCCCTGTAACATTTTCCTTAAAAGGGTCCCTTATACCTGGGGTCTCCTGCTTGATGCTGGACCTGCTCTAGAAGGTAGATAGGGACCATTCTGCACACTTCTGTCCTTTTCTGTGATGGGCATGGGGCCCTGGGCCTCATGCATGCTAGGCTAGCTCTTATCACTGAACCATACCCCACCCTTAGATTACCCCTGGTGATAGTTATTCCCAGCTTCCAACAGGCTCCTAACACCATCTAGGATGGAGGATGTTAGATCCTCTCAATGTGTAGTGACTAGGCACAGGACACAGGAACCTCAGTTACCTTGTGTGTTTGGACAGTTTTTTCTTTTGTTTTTCTGAGACAGGGTCTCAAGTATCCTAGGCTGGTCTCAAGCTGCTGTGTAGCATAGATGACCTTGGACTCTTCGTCCTCTCCTGGGGTGGAGGGATATTCGACCACACTGGGCTCAAACATTGTTGTCTCAGAATTGTCCCTAGCTGTCCTGTGTCACATGAGTCCTTGGAAGCAAACACATTGGGTTTATAGCTGCAGAACAATAACTGAAGATCCTTGCTATGTGCTGGGCCTTGTTTTCTGACCTGTCAGGGTCAGGGCTAAGCTCAGCTGGGAGTGTGAGTTCAGTGCCTTTGGAGGCCAGTTGAGGTAGTTGGACCCCCTGGAGCTGGAATTACAGGCTGTTATGAGACTCCTGACCATGCAAACTGGGAACAGACTTTGAAATCAGGATCTCTGGAAGAGCAGTCAGTGCTCTTAACCGATAGGCCGTCTCTCCAGCCCAGCTCTGGGCCTTTCCAGTCTTGCTTTCCTGGTTGTTCGGATGTAGATACTGTACACTAGAAAGGATTCCAAAAACAAACTGATGGAAGAATGGCCTCCCAGGGGATACTCACAGCTGGAGGAGTTGGTTTCTGCTAACTGAAGTGATGCACAGATTTTTTTTTTTTTTTTTTTTGGTTTTTTGAGACAGGGTTTCTCTGAATATCTCTGGCTGTCCTGGACTCGCTTTGTAGACCAGGCTGGCCTCGAACTCACAAAGATCCGCCTGCCTCTGCCTCCCAAGTGCTGGGATTAAAGGCATGCACCACCACCGCCCGGCGTGATGCACAGATTTAATCCAATAGTGTGGACATGCTTAAGACAGCTTGAGTAGGTGCTCCAGATTCCTGGAGGTCCATCTTTAGTGGGTCTCTATAACCTGCTCTCTGACTGAGACATCCAGGAATGACAGAGAAATCAGCCAGTTCCTCAGCCTCCAGCCCTTCAGGCAGCATTGGTCATGCCTTTTAAGCAACTGCAGGAGACAAGATAAAAATGCCTGCCAAGGCGTCCTGCCAAGGGCCTTGCCTGCCTGGGCTTTTCTGCCTGGGGTCTGGAAGATCCAGAAGGGGCTAGGTTCTCAGAAGCAGCTGGCAAATCTGGTCACCCAAGACTGGACCTGTGCTGTCCTCCTACAGGTCCTGAGAGGCGAGAGAAGTCCTGTGCACAGCTTACCTTGTGCCCTGTGTGTTGAACTGGCTGCCAGGCTAAGGTAGCTGCAGGGCCACCAGTTTGTGCTTTGCTGTTAGCATGGGCTGCGTCTCAAAGCCGGATTGCACACAGCCGTGCCAGCTACTAAAACCGTGTTTAATCTCAGTCTTTATAAGATTTGTTTCCTTGTCCCTTGGACTCTATTTGTGTAAACTGGGTCATCTCTGGCCCAAATTTAGAAAGGTCAGGTGAAGGGTCAGAGTCTTGCAGTGTGGAGGACTGTTCTGGAACCATCTTCCCATTGAGATGGAAGCTCCTGTGTCCTTAGGCTGCTGCATTTTGTTTGATTAGATCTGAAAAGAAGATCATAGAGGTTATAGATACAGCTGAATGTTGGATTACTTTGTTGTTGTTTGTTTTTGTTTTGTGTTTGAGACAGGGTCTCTCTATGTAGCTCTGGCTGTCCTGAAATTCTCTGTGTAGACTAGAATCACCTTGCGTACTCATAGAGATCTGCCTGCCTCTGCGTGCAACACCACCCCAGCTTGGATTATTTTTGAAATTTTATTCTATGTGAATGCATGGTCTACATGTATGTCTCTGTACCATGGGGCCTCCAGAGCATAAGTCTTTTACCTCAGAAGAAACTTGTCTGTCACATATGTTAAGTTAATGTTTTCCAGTATCGGAACTTTGAAGGTTATATGTGGTATTGTTTTGATCATTTGGGGGACTCTTAGTTTGTAATAGAATAACCTCTATTTATTCATTAACAATTCCATTCATGTCAGTAGTGTATACAGATACTCTCCATGCCCACTTTTTTTTTTTAACCCAGTGAGTTAACATAGTGCCCCCTGCAAGAGGGTCAACCGGTTGGGCCTCTGGTCCTGCTCCACTTGCTGTCCCCATGAGTTTTCCTATGCAGCAGCCATGCCCTGTCCCGAGACAGCGCCCTCAGCTCTTCTCCTCACTCTGCTGCCTTTGCCCTCTTTCCACCCCTTCTTCTTTGATGTTTCCTGAGCCTTGAGGAAGAAGGGGCTGGTTTTGATTTTTGCCACTATTTTTTCATTTCCAAAACAACTAAAGTAACCCCACAAAATAGCTGCATTTTATCTCAATTTTTGTTTCAGAGTTGGTAACTTTGATTTTTTTGGGGGGGGGGCAGGGGGCTTTTCAAGACAAGGTTTCTCTGTGTAGTCCTGGCTGTCCTGGAACTTACTCTGTAGACCAGGCTGGCTGCAAACTCAAGAGATCCACCTGCCTCTGCCTCCTGAGAGCTGGGATTAAAGGTGTGTACCACCACACCTGGCCAATAACTTTGATTTTTAAGTGCTTACAAATCTTTTACATTTTAAAAAGATTTATTTATTTTTATTTATGTGTATTTTTGTTTTGTTTTTGTTTTTGAGACAAGATCTAGATCAAGCTGATCTTGAACTCACAGAGATCCACCTGCCTCTGCCTCCAACTTTCTGGGTCATTTAAGTTTCTTATGAATAAAAGCAACACCTAAGGTTATATTTGAGAGCTGGGGATATAATGTACCTCAAGGGTTGAGCCTCTGTCTAGCATCCATGAAGCCCTGAGTTTAGTCCTGGGCACAGTAAAACCCAGCAAACACAAACAAGGTACTTTTGAAAGGGTGGGGAAAAAAACCATTATATTCTAAAGAAGATGGGTCAGGATCACTGTGAGCAGCAGTTGGCCCCACCCACTGGGAGCAGGTGCCATTGTGAGCAACTCTTCCCAATAGGAGCCTCTCCACCAGTTCTCCAGAGACTGCAGAGATCGTGTATTGTTCAGGGTCGCTTGGGACACTGGCTGGCCTCTTAAGGAAGGCTCAGTGTTGCCCTGGCTGGTCTCTGGCCTCAGCCTCCAGAGTGCCAGGATGACAGGCCACTCTGTTGCACCTAACCAAGGCTGGCCCATTTTAAGAAGGATAGAGAATTCCAGCGTACTAGGAGAGCTGGTGGGGCCCTTCAGGCTTCCTTCTGGAATGAACCCAGCTCTGCTTCCGGGCACCTCAACCTACTCTCTTCTGTCCTTGGGAAGGTGCGTGGTCCAACTGCTTTCTGGTAGTTGCCATCACCACCTACCACACTGACTCCTTGGCTACTTGTCTGGTCCATCTCCACAGTGGCCGCATGTCAAGCCAGACGAAGAACATCGTGAGTGGCATCCTCTTCGGCACCGGGCTCTGGGTGGCGGTCATCATGACTATGCGCTATTCGCTGAAGGTGCTGCTTTCCTACCATGGCTGGATGTTCACAGAGCATGGCAAAATGAGCCACAGCACCAGGATCTGGATGGTAATTGTCTGTACTGGGGGCCCACCGTGACTGATGTCATGAGTCAGAACAGCGCCCTTGCCTTGTCAGACCTGTCCTCCTTTTTTCTTTGGTGTGTGACCTATCCCCAGCCTCTGGCTGTGGGAGAGCTATGGCTCACCTTGACTCTTGAGTGAAACCAAGGACTGCTTTTGCTAATGGTGTCTGGGAGTCCTGCCATCTTGTTCACCTCTGTTCAGCCTGTAGTTCAGGCTGGATATTCAGCATATGCGCCACCCACAAGGTCTTTGTAGCCTTGGAGCCACTTTGCAGTCAGACACTGGATGGTTTCCTTAGCTGGCCAGATCACATGATTTACCCTAACCCTTCAGTATTCCCCATTTCACTGTGACTGTGAGGCCAAGGCACCCTATTTAAGGAAAAGGGTTATGCCATGTGCATGAGCATTTGTCAAGTTATAACTAGTTGTGGAGGTCTTGGGTTTTTTTGTTTATTGTTTTTGTTTTTTGAGACAAGGTCTCATGTTGCCCTGGCTGGCTTTGAATTCACTGTGTAGCCAAGGATGACCTTGAGTTTTTGGTTCTCTCTCTGAGCCTCCCCCTCAGGTGTGTGCCACCATGCCTGCTTTTTTTTTTTTTTTTTTTGGTTTTTCGAGACAGGGTTTCTCTGAATATCTCTGGCTGTCCTGGACTCGCTTTGTAGACCAGGCTGGCCTCGAACTCACAAAGATCCGCCTGCCTCTGCCTCCCAAGTGCTGGGATTAAAGGCGTGCGCCACCACCGCCCGGCGCATGCCTGCTTTTTATGAGATGCCAGTGACCAAACCCGAGCTTCATGCTTCATGCATGGCTTACCCAGGTGAGCTGTCTACCCACTGAACAGCGACATCTGGAGCTCCAGCTAGTTGTTTTTATAAGCTTAGTTTTTTTGGGGTAGGGGAATAGGGGTGGCTCTCCAAGGTGGAGATCACTCCTGGGACCTCTCTCTTTGGCACCCATACCCAAGCCCCTTCCCCGACTGGGTGGCTGTCACATGTGCCCCCACCAACATACTGTCTCCACTCTCGGCTTCTGGACTTGAGTTTTGTTTCTTATAAAGAAACAGTAGTTTTCTGCATCCCAGGTTTTGTAAAGAACTTTAACGAATCTGGTCCTAGTGAAATTGTCTTTCGAATTGCTTCCCTCTGGGGTTCCTTTTGCATGGGAGGAGTTGACCTGAAGGCTAGTGTGCCCGCTCCCCCATCACCCACACTTAGGAACTTTTCCTTCAGGATGTCCTTGCTACCCACCACACACTCCTGGCTTCCATCCACTCGTTTTCAAACCAGCTTCTACCTTGTCTATGAGTTTTCTAATGTCTAGAGTAGCAAAATTTAACTCCTAGTTAGAGATAATTTCCCACAGGCTTAAACAGTGTCCCTTAGGATGACCCTTGTGGCTGATGCTGAGCTGAGTCTCAGCACTCCTGAGCACCTTGAACCCTTAGAGATGCTTCTGTCAGCAGGAGGCAGTTGCTCCTATACCTGGCCCTCATCAGTCTTCATAGAGGCTGTGGGAGATGGCTAACTCTTCATGTTGTTTGACCTGATGGTCAGGCACTGCTGTCCCTGGGGGTGGCTTGAGGGTCAGGTACCTCAGATGACCCTATTCCCCATATCCAGAGCCCTCACTAGCCTAAAACCAAAGACCTTCCAGCAGGAGGCAGACGGCTCACTTGCAGAATCAAGTCAGATTCAGGGTTCCTGGCCAGGGAAGACAGTGGGAAGTCGCACCCGAGGACTTGGTTTTTGTTCACTCCAGTGTTTACTGGGATCTATATTGTTTTGCCAAGGCCTGATGGTGTAGGGGAGGGAATGGCTCCACTAGAAACACTCAAAAAGTCACATGGAGGTGAACCCTGGCTTTGGCTCTTCAACACAGCCTCATCCTTGAAAATGTAACTTGTATCTTCAGGCTATGGTCAAAGTCTTCTCAGGCCGAAAGCCTATGTTGTACAGCTTCCAGACGTCTCTGCCGCGCCTGCCTGTCCCAGCCGTCCAAGATACTGTGAGCAGGGTAGGTGTGGTTCACCCTTGGGCTGAGATGCCAGCGTCCTTGGGATCAATATTTCTGCTAATTGTGACTGTAAATTACAGTGCTTACTCTTTTTTTTTTTTTTTTCGAGACAGGGTTTCTCTGAATATCTCTGGCTGTCCTGGACTCGCTTTGTAGACCAGGCTGGCCTCGAACTCACAAAGATCCGCCTGCCTCTGCCTCCCAAGTGCTGGGATTAAAGGCGTGCGCCACCACCGCCCGGCCAGTGCTTACTCTTTATTAATGCTCAGCAGTCTCTCTTGTAGGGTTATTATAATAATGTCACCCCATCCCCACACCACAGAGTCCTTGTACTGGCTAGACAAGTGTTCTACCCTTGAGCTATATCCACAGCCCTTTGATATATATTTTTTGGGTGCAGTGTCTTGCTAGGTAGCCCACTATGGTCTCAAGTGTTTTCTTTTAAGATTTCCATATTTTTTTGCTTTATATGTATGACTATGTGACCTTGTGTAGGTATGTACATATGCATATAGTGCCCACCAGATGCACGCAGTGCCCAAGGAGACCAGAAGTTAGATCCCCTGAAACTGGAGTGACAGACGATTGTGAGCCACCAAGTGGGTGCTGGCAATAGAACCTAGGTCTTCTGCAAAAGCAGCTAGTGCTCTTAACTACTGAGTCACCCCTCCAGCCCCATGACCTTGAACTCTTGATCCCCTTGTCTTCTAGCCTCCTGATGATAGACAAGTTTTAGTATACATGGCCTGATATTGTTCTTCTGTAGTGAATTACTGCATCTTCAATGTGTAAAGGTGCCACGTCCCACCTATTGGGGAATGTTTACTTTTTAATGACTTTATTGAGATCCAGTTTAGGACCGTATGATTCCCCCATTTAATGTACAAAGCTCAGCAATTTGAGTGTATCCATTATTTTAGACTGTGGCAAATACATACAAACCCACATTTTTTTTTTTAAAAGGCAGGGCAGGTGGCGCATGCCTTTAATCCCAGCATTCAAGAGGCAGAGGTAGGCACAGTTCAAGGCCAGCCTGGTCTGCATGGTTTGTTCTAGGCCAGCCAGGGATACACAGCGAAACCCTTTCTTAAAAAAAAACAGAAGGAAGAAATGAGGTAAGGTGAGAGCTCAGCCAGGAGGCCCTGAATTTAGTCAATCAGAAGACATATAAAAATGCCAGGTTTGTGGCACACACTTGTAATCCCAGTACTAGGGAACAGAGACAGGAGGATCCCTGTGGCTCCCTGCCCGGTGAGCCTAGCCTGATTGGTAAACTCCAGGGTGCTGAAGACCCGCTTCCAAGGAAGTGGATAGCATTTGTAAGGATGACATCTGAGGGCCTCTCTCTGTCTTCCAAATGCTTGCATACATGTGTGCATACACACGTGCTCAGGGGGGTCCACACACACAGAGAGAAACATTTTAAGTGTTTTCAAGTATAAGCTTGGCAGTGTTCATTATGTGTAGGCCATTATGCAGTTGTGAACACCGAGGATCCTCAGGCTTTTTTATGGCCTCAAGCAGAAGCCATAGCCATTAGGCATTAACTCCCATGCTCTCTGCCCCGGGTTTGCTAACCTCTGTTCAACTTTCTGTTTCTAGTTTTGCCTAGTCTGGGAATAAGACATGAATGGGATTATGTAATGTGTGACTTTTGTGGGATTTCCCCACACACACACTAGTATTTTTTTTCTCTCCTTTTCTTCTTACCTCATTTCTTCCTTCTTCTTCTTTTTTTAAAGAAAGGGTTTCACTGTGTATCCCTGGCTGGCCTAGAACAAACTGCAGACCAGGCTGGCCTTGAACTCTGCCTACCTCTGCCTCTGAGACAGAATCTTACTGTGTAGCCCAGGCTAGCCTTAGACCTCTAATCCTCCTGTCCCAACTTCCTAAAGCAAGATGATTTTAAGGTTCACCCCTGCCCTAGCTTGGCTCTATTTTTTCCCTTTCTGTGGATGATAACATTCGTTGTGTGTGTAAACCTCAGTTATCTGACAAATGTGGGCTCTGTTGTAAGCCGGGAAGCTGGGGAATGTCCATGCATGTTTTGTTTTGTTTTTTATCTAGGTGCCTGCTGCCACTTGTTGATGGCTATATCCATGGGTGGGATTTCTTGTCACAGAGTAGCAGAGGGTGGCTTTGTATTGTGTCTGATCTGCTGTAAAATGGCTTCACCTTGGTGCATTCCAGCTTGCGATTCAGGAGGGCACCCATATTTTTGTGACTTCTGCCCTGTTTTTCGAACTGTACATCAAAAACATTTTAGCTTCAGGGTTCAGGCTTCAGGCTTTGGGTCCCAGATTAGTGATTTAGTCCCTGTTGCCTTTGGCAGGTTCCTTTCCATCTCTATTCTCCCAGATTGGAAAGGGAGCGAGATGAGACTTCCAATCCCTGCTAGGTGGGTCAACCACCTGCCTGCTGAGGTGCTGCGCTCACCTCTGAGTGTGCATAGCCCCTCTCCCCTTTTTGAGACAGGATCTCACGTTGCCCAGACTGGTTTTGAACTCATTGGACTTCCCTTTGTAGCTGAGGATGACCTTAACCCCCCCCCCCCGCCCCGAGTCTTTTGCCTGCCCCACCTGAGTGCTGGGATTCCAGGCCAGTCCTGCTACACTTAGCTTGTTAACTCAGATAGAATCCAGAGCTTCGTGTGTGCCAAAGTGATCTGCCTACATAGCCCCTGGAGAGTGCAGCCTTTTGGTTTCCTCAGTGCACGTTGCACTTGGAGTAAGCCAAACAGTACCCCACTGAGGATTGGTCCCACCTTTCATCGTGCAAAGCCTGTCCTTGGTTGGCATGGCTACATGTAGACTAGGCAGGCCTTAAACTCTCAGAGACTCCCCCTACCTCACCTCCTAAATGCTGGGATTATAGGTATTATACATCACACTCAGCCTCAAATCTGGTCTGGTTTCCTGACAAATCAGACTTAGTGGGAGTTCTGCTTCCTGGAACTCACTCAGGTAGAGGTGGGACCTTTCAGGGTCCTTAGAAAACCTCAGGCCTAGCCAGGCATGGTGGCACATGCCTGTCATCCTAGCACTTGAGGGATAGAGGTAGGAGGAGGATCAGGAGTTGAAGACCAGCCTCAACTACATAGTGAGTTTGAATCTAAATTAGGCTACATGAGACCCTGTCTTAAAAAAGAAAAAGACAAGTCTCATCCTATTTTCTTTGTAAACACCTTCTTAACTAAAAGGAAAATGTACTAAAGTTTGAAAATAGGGACCAATAATAATAAAACTAGAAAAATTAATATTGTATGATATTTGAGTTGGGAAAAGAAATCTGTGCAACAACTATTAAACAATTTAAGGATTTTCCCTCTTCTACAAAAAAAAAAAGAATACATTATATGTATGTATAAAAATGCCATCATGAAACATGTATAATTGATGCATGCTAATAAAAATCAAATATTTAAAAATAAAAAAAAAATAAAAAAAAAACAAAAAAAAAACAAAAAAAGAAAAAGAAAGGGCTGGGCGTGGTGGCACACACCTTTAATACCAGCACTTGGGAGGCAGAGGCGGGTGGATCTCTGTGTGTTCTAGTTTGAGGCCAGCCTGGTCTACAAAGCAAGTCCAGTACACCCAGGGCTATTACACAGAGAAACCCTGTCTCAAAAAAAAAGAAAGAAAGAAAAAGAAAAAAGAAAAGAAAAAGAAGATTGTGTCTGAGATGTTCCTATATGTTTTACTCCCAAATCTGTTGAAGGCGTGCATAGGCCAGTCTGCCTGAATTGAGCATCTGGGCCCTGGGCATGGCCCTGGCCTGTCCTGCTCTGCCAGAGCACTTGCCTGACCCTCACTGGGCTCTCAGGACTGTCCCACGCATCTCAAGACACCATCCCAGGTAATCCCTGAAGTAATGGCCACGTCTTGGCACTATCATCAGGAAGCAGTGGGCCTGCAGGGAATGTCTTGTCCACAAAGAGGGCAGACTGACTTAGGGAAGCTTTTCCAACCTTTTCTACATGGCCTGACTTTTCTGAGGTGTGTGAAGTGGTCCACGACTCAGAGGTGGGTGTTTAACTCAGCCCACGTTTTCTCACACCAGTACCTGGAGTCTGTGCGGCCGCTGATGAAGGAAGGAGACTTCCAGCGCATGACAGCACTGGCCCAGGATTTTGCTGTCAACCTCGGACCCAAATTGCAGTGGTATCTGAAGCTAAAATCCTGGTGGGCCACAAATTATGTAAGTATTTCTGCACATAGATCTTTTCTCGGGGAGGTGTTTTGATGTAAAAGTTCTGGTTTGGGTACCAGGGTTCAAGCATTCTAACTGGCTGAGGGCAACCATATTCTCCTGAGAACTATGCAAAGAGCTACTGGTGGCCTTTCCCTCATGCAAGGGTCCTTAGTAGCCTTTCCACCCTACTCAGGGCAGGCGCATGAGCCTCTGGTCCCCATCTGCAAGTCACTAAAGGCTGTCCTCCTGTGGTGGCCTAGCCACCTCATCTTCCCCTCTGGTACTTTCTCCATCCAAGAGCATCATCTCTGAGTTCCCTGGTCAGGGTTCAGGTGCTGGTGACAGTGGGAACTGTGTGCTGGGAACCAACTGAGCTCCTGCGTGTGGTGTTGGGAGAAGCAGGCGAGCACGTTGAGGGGTGTGAAACCAAGGGGGGGAGTCCAAGTGTAAGGAATAACTTGAATGGAGGGTAAGGGATTGAAAATAACTCATTGTGAGCCAGACACAGTGGTGCATAATATACCATATACTGTAATCCCAGCACTCAGAAGGTGGAGGCAGGAGGATTGTGGGCTCAAAACTAACCAGGACTACATAGTGAGACCACACCCTATCTCAAGAAAAACTCTTTCTTTCTTTTTTTTTTTGTTTTGTTTTGTTTTGGTTTTTCGAGACAGGGTTTCTCTGTGTAACAGCTCTGGCTGTCCTGGACTCGCTTTGTAGACCAGGATGGCCTCAAACTCACAGTGATCCACCTGCCTCTGCCTCCCAAGTGCTGGGAGTAAAGGTATGCGCCACCATGCCCGGCAAGAAAAACTCTTAAATTGAAAAATTTTATTTGTTTTTATTTATGTATATGTGCCTAGGTGAATTTTGGTTGTGAGCCTAGCCTTTAACGGCTGAGCCATCTCTCCAGCCCAACCTAGGTGAATTTTTATGTATTACATGCATCCAGGTGCCCATGGAAACTAGAGGGCATTGTATCCCCTAAAACTGGAGTTGCAGGTGGTTGTGGGCTGCCCAACATGGGTGCTGGGAACCAGACTTGGGTCCTCTGCAAGAGAAGCACACAGTCTTAACTGCTATGCCATCTCTCTAGTCCTTCAAAAAAAAAATCGCAAGGTCAGGGAAGGAAGCTCAGTTGGTAGAGTACTTGCTTAGCATGCTGGGTTCAATCCCCAGCACTGCACTCATGTATTCCCAGGGTTTGGGAGATAGAGGCAGGAATATTAAAGTTCAAGGTTCTTCATGGTTTTATAGAATTCAGGGTGAGCCAGGACTGCATGAAACCCTGCTTTAAAAACAAAACAAGGGGCTGGAAAGAAGGCTAGACAGTTAAGAGCACTTGTCTTTCTTGCAGAAGACCTAGGTTTGATTCCTAACATCCACAAGGTGGCTCACAACCATCTATAACTCCAGTGCCAGGGGATCCAACATCCTCTTCTGACTACATAGGTGCCAGGCACACACGTGGTGCACAGACATATATGGAGGTAAAACACACACATGAGAAAACAAAAATCTTAGCTCACGCGCCTTTAGTCCCAGCACTTAGGAAGGCAGAAGCAGGCAGATCTCTGAGTTCAAGACCAACCTGGTCTACATAGCAAGTTCCAGGACAGCCAGTCCTACACAGAGAAACCCCGCCCTCCACCTCCCCCCAAAAACTTTAAAAAACCTAAATAATAAGTAGATAAAAACAAACAGAAAATAGATAAAAAGAAACAGAAAAGGATCCGGCAGAACCAGCAGATGGTACCAAACACAGGCACGGTGCCTGGGAGGGCAGAAGGCCACAAGGCTCTCAGCCCATCATGATCTGGTTTGACTCATAGGCAGCTGGGCTGCTGTGCATTTAGACTCTTGTGCATACCTTCCCTCATACACCTCAGCGAAATGCTCAACTCAGCATGGCTTGTGAATGGGTAGCCTCTGGGTAACATACCATGGTCACTCTAGAGAGTAGAGACAACATGTTCTGGTCCCTGGCTTGGTGCTGTGGCTCTGAAACATACCCAGGCATCAGAAAGAGGAGGATCAATCTTTGGGGGAGATCTGGGGTCATCTGTGTTATTTGGGGATGGGACCCAAGGCCTGGTGAGTATCAGGCAAGTGTACAACACTTCTCCCCACTTTCAACCAGGGCACTTCAGCAGTTAGCCTTTTTTGGAAACATGTGGCCCCCAGGCTAGACTGAAACTTGCTAGGTAGCCATCTTGAACTTGCTATAACCTTGAACTCCTGATCCCCCGCCTGTGCATGTACTGATCGATGTACAGTTTTGTGCCCAGTTTTATGCAGTGCTAGGGATTAGACATTCTAACACTTGGGCTAAATCCCCAGCCTTGACTTTTTTTTTTTTTTTTTTTGGTTTTTTCAAGACAGGGTTTCTCTGTGTATCCTTGGCTGTCCTGGACTCACTTTGTAGAACAGGTTGGCCTTGAACTCACAGAGATCCACCTGCCTCTGTCTCCCGAGTGCTGGGATTAAAGGCGTGTACCACCACACCCGGCCATTACAGACAGCTGTGAACTGCCATATGGTGCTGGGATTTGAACCCGGGTCCTTTGAAAGAACAGCCAGTGCTCCCAACCACTGAGCCATCTCTCCAGCCCGACATTTTTTTTTAAAGCTAAGTGTGAAATGATGATCTATTGTCTAGCCAGATCTCCTTTTAGGACCAGTGTGTATCTCAAATTCTTGTGTCTTGTCTGCCTAAGACAGCTTTGTTTTGGAGCTGGTCATATGCTGGAACCTTCCAGAAATTTTTGTGCACATCTGGAGCAGGCTGGGCCTGGGAAGGCAACTCTGTGGCTCCCACACACTGACTTGTTGTGTTTGCACCCTAGGTGAGTGACTGGTGGGAGGAATATATCTACCTGCGGGGCCGCGGGCCACTCATGGTCAACAGCAACTACTATGCCATGGTGAGTTGGTTTTCCGTTCCCACTCTAGCCAAAGTGCATTCATCCTGCTGGATGGCCCTGCTGGCTGCCTGGTAAAGTTCAGAATGGATTCCTCTCCTCTTGCTCCTATTGTCCAAGACTTCATGTTGCTGTGAAGATCCCACCTGGAACCCACGTGTTAGATCCTTTTGTACCTGAGGGGTCCCTCCCCTCCACTCAACAGTGCATACACCTTGGCATTGCAAAGCGTGTTCATGGCAAACAGTCCTTGCTAAGTAAGTGCAGGCTGGCCTTGAACCTGTGGTAGAACAGATGGAGCCTGGGGTTGTAATAGCGAAATAGTAAAATTAGAGCTTGTGGTGGCTCATGTCTGTCAGGCCAGCATTGGAGAGATGAAGACAGAGGGGATCAGAAGTTTCAGGGTTATCTTTGGCTACATATGTAGTTCAAGACCCACCTGAATTGTGTGAGATACTCTCTCAAAAACATTAATTTGGGGCTAGCGAGATGATTTGGCAGTTTAAGAGCACTTGCCACTCTTGCAGAAGACCCAAGTTCAGTTCTCATCACATATGTCAGGTGGTTGAGAACCGGCTGTAACTCCAGTTGCAGGGGGTCTGACGTCCTGTTGGCCTCCATGGGAACCTGCACAGACACGTACCCTTAACCCCACCCCACAGACACACAGACACACAAAAAAGAAACAAGTCCAATCTTCCAAAAATGAAAATGGACCTAAAGTAGTAACAAAACTGTCCAAATATAGGAAAATGGTGTAACAATTTGTTAAATTGTAAGGTAAGGCATAGGCCTTTAAGCCTAGCACTCAGGAACCTGAGGCAGGAGGATTGCCTAGAGTTCAAGGGTAACCAAAGCTATATAATATAACCTGGTTTCAAAAAAACCTACCTACAACAAACACAAAAAGCAGTTGTACTGAGCATAGCTGTAGGAACACCTTGGTGTCGGAGGGTCTCCACAACGTGTACAAATCACCATGCCTTGTCCATGAGCACTCTCTGCTGTCACCGTCCTATAGGAGATGCTGTACATCACCCCAACCCACATCCAGGCAGCAAGAGCTGGCAACACCATCCACGCCATACTGCTGTATCGCCGCAAGCTGGACCGTGAGGAACTCAAACCAGTATGTAAACTTTCCTCTCAAAAACTCCTTTGGGAGGCTCTGCTGATAAAGTGCTTGCTTTGAGAAAACAAAGGGGACCTGACACAGTGATGCCTGTACTGGTGCACTATTGTAATGCACACACTGGTGCACTGGGGAGCAGAGGCAGGCAAATGCCTGGGGCTTACTAACCGGCCTAATCAATGAGGTCCAGGTTCAGTGAGAGACTTGCTAAGGGCTGAGCACCTATGTTCGATTCTGGGGATCCATGTGGTGGGAAGAGAGAACCAGCTCCTGCAAGCTATCCTCTGACTGCCACGTGTGTGTGATACACTAGTGAACTACTCAGGAGAACTGTCTCTTCATAACCTCAGGTGGCTGGCGTAAGTGTTTATCTGGAAGGAACTTCAGTACCCTGGCACAGCCTAGCAAGCCCCCCAGGGGACTCGTGAGTAATGTAGTCAGCCTGGGCAGTGTGCACAGGAAACAGGCAGCATTTTAATTAGCTCCTTTTAAAGTTTTCCTGTGGGATTTTTGCCTGTTGGTTTAAAACTCACTTTTATTACAGATTCGTCTTCTGGGATCCACAATTCCACTCTGCTCTGCCCAGTGGGAGCGACTCTTCAATACTTGCCGCATCCCCGGGGAGGAGACAGGTGGGTGGTGCTTACCAGGGGCTCCCCTGGGACCCCACACTTGCCCTTCTGCTACTCAGGACCAGGAATCATTGGGGAACGTCAGAGACAGATGATCTACAGGGTCTGTCCCGAGAGCTTCCATTTCTGAATGGTCTTCCTCTTGGAATCCCTTTGTCTTTTGTCATTGGATGTGCTTTGGGAACAGGATCTCATGTGTTCCAGGTAGCTGAGGATGACCTTGAGTTTCTGACCCTCTGGCCTCCCACTGGGATTATAGGCCTGTGTCAATATGCCTGGAGTATCTGTTGCTGTGAATGGAACCCCTGGCTTCATACATATTAAACAAGGGTGCTACCAACTGAACCCTAGCTCCGGCCAGAATTTCCTTTGTCTTTAATAGGCCTGGACAATGGGCCAGTTTCCAGAGTTTACTATTTCTTCAGTTGAGAGTTCTTTCATTGGGTATTTTCCCTAGAAATGCTGGAATATTCCCACAAGATTCCTTGGGCACTGTACCCTGGCCCACATGCAGGGTTTGCTGTAAAATACCCATTAGAATGAACACCACCCCTGAGGAGCTGCATCATGGCCCAACTGTTTGTTGGCCCTGACCTCGACTGGGTGGTCATATAATCTGCTTTTGACCTAGGACACCCTTGGAAGAGACAGGGAGGGAGACTGGATACCAGCTGGTACCATGCAGGCCTGCTGGGTTTAAGTGTATAGTGTTGGTCACTTTTTAACATCATGGCAAAATACTTGAGCAGAACCATGTAGGGGAGAAAAGCTTTATTGCACCTCTAGCTCCAGAGGTTCTGGTCCAGTGTTTCTAGGCTGTGGAAAGACAAAGCGTCCTGCCGTGCTGGGGCCTGGGAGGGAGCAGAGCACTTACCTCTGTCAGGTAGGACACGGAGCTGGAGAAAAGGACTAGAGTCAAGGGTCCCCTGAGGGCTGGCACATTGGCTCAGCAGCACACAAATGTGCCTGTCTCCAGCCTGGTACCCATGTTTGATCCCAGGAACCCGTGTTAGGAGGAGAGAAAGTACTCCCACACTTTGTCCTCTGCCCTCTACACGTGTCCTGACATGTCTGAGCACTCACACATACATGTAATTTTTTTAAAGATTTATTTATTTTATGTATATGAGTGCTCTATCTGCATGTACACGTGCAGCCAGAAGAGGGCACCAGATCCCATTATAGATGGTTGTGAGCCACCATATAGTTGCTGGGAATTGAACTCAGGACCTCTGGAAGAGCAGCCAGTGCTCTTAACTGCTGAGCCATCTCTCCAGCCCAATACATGTAATTTTTAAAACTTTGAAAGACAGACCCTTCGAAGATGCATGCCACAGCTTGAGGGAGCTGGTTCTCTTCTTCCACCATGGGGTCCAGGCTGGGCAGCAAGTACCTTTACCAACTGAGCTGTCTCCCTCACTCCATCATGGTCTTTAATAGTGATGATCATAAATATTAATAAAAATCTGGGTAACACTGGGTGTGGTGGCACACACCTTTAATTCTAGCACTCCGGAGGCTGAGGCAGGTGGATTTCTGTGATTTTGAGCCCAACCTGGTCTACATAGTGAGTTACAGGCCAGTAAAGCTACTTAATGAAACCCTGTTGCAAAAAAACAGCAAATAAATAATTTATTAAAATGTAGTGTGCCCAGTAAGGTCATATACACCACATGCTAGAATTCAGTGGCCTTTCTGCTTTGTTGTCTTTTTTTTTTTCTTTTGAGACAGCGTCTTATGTAGCCCTGTCTGTTCTGGAAATCACTAGGTAGACCAAGCTAGCTGGCTTTGAACTCACAGAGATCCACTTGCCTATTCCTCCTCAGTGCTGGCATTAAAGGTGTGTGCCACCACAACAAGACTTTTGCTGTTAATGCTTTTCAAGATTTTTCACTGTGCTTGTGTGTATGTTGTGGGAGGGGCACAGCCATACTACAGGGCGCTTGTGCAGGTCACATGACAGTGCTGTGGGCCTGGGGATCAAACTCAGGTCACCAGGCTTGCACAGCAAGGGATTTTGCCCACAAGTCATTTCTCTGTTTCTGTCTAGTTGTTTGTTTTTGAGATAGGGTCTTAAATGTAGCTCAGGCTAGCCTCTAGCTTGTTATGTAGAGGTTGACCTGACCTTGAACTCCTGATCCTTGTAGGTGGTGCACCATCATGCCTGGCTGAAACATTTCATTTTTTTTTTTTTTAAAGATTTTATTTAGGCCGGGCGTGGTGGCGCATGCCTTTAATCCCAGCACTTGGGAGGCAGAGGCAGGCAGATCTCTGTGTCTTTGAGTTCGAGGCCAGCTTGGTCTACAAAGCAAGTCCAGGACAGGCTATTATTACACAGAGAAACCCTGTCTCAAAAACCAAAAAAACAAAAAAAAAAAAGATTTATTTATTATGTATACACACCTGCAGTCCAGAAGAGGGCACCAGATCCCATTATAGATGGTTGTGAGCCACCATATGGTTGCTGGAAATTGAACTCAGGACCTTTGGAAGAACAGCCAATGTTCTTAACCTCTGAGCCATCTCTCCAGCCCCGTTTGCTTTCTATTTTTGTGTATGTGTCTGTGTCTCTTTATATATGTGAGCATGTGAGGTGCCCATAAAGGCTGGAAGAGGGCACCAGATTCCCCAGAGCTGGAGTTACAGGAGGTTGTGAACCACCTTGACACAGGTATTGGGAACTGAACTCTGCCTGTGACTTATGGGAGAGATCTCATTCACACTACCACATGTGCCGTCCATGTTTCACAGACAAACTGTGGCTTAGAAGGACTGATTAAGCTAAAGCGAGTGACTTGGTCAAGGACCACACACCTGTAATCCTTGCCCTCAGCAGGAAGATTAGGAGTTCGAGGTCATCCTTGGCTATGCATGGAGCTTGAGAGCAGCCCGGGCTACATGAGTCCTGCAGAAAGCAAAACAGTCAGATGTGGTGCTCCACCAAGACCTCTGACTTCATGTCTCTCCCTTTGTGTCCTCACCACCTCAGACACCATCCAACACATCAAAGACAGCCGGCACATTGTCGTGTACCACAGAGGGCGCTACTTCAAGGTCTGGCTCTACCATGATGGGAGGCTGTTGCGGCCCCGTGAGCTGGAGCAGCAGATGCAGCAGATCCTAGATGACCCCTCAGAGCCGCAGCCTGGGGAGGCCAAGCTGGCTGCCCTCACTGCCGCAGACAGGTGGGCATGTGGTTTTGCATACCCTTCCTGGTCTGGGCTTCATAATGCTCTGAGAAGCTCTTCCTGGGGCGGGGAGGGGGGATCCTCACCAGTGCCAGCCATATAGCACTGGGTCAGCCACGGTACCGTTGTTCGGTATTGCTTCATGGTGTCAAGTCTGGCCCCTGGACGACAGGTCACAAGGGCAGCCTAATTCAACATATGACAGTAGGCATGTGTGGGGTGAGGAATGACGCTAGAGGGCACACCGTAGAAGTGAAAGTGTAGCCTTTTTCATCAAGCTGTGGACATACCTGTTAATGGTTCAGACTTCCCGAGTTTGAGGTTGGCCTAAACTGGGGTCCTCCTGCCTCCATCTCCTACATGCTTGGATTAAAGTCCTGTACTACCACCTCCAGCTAACTTGTTTCTTTTTCTGAGGTAAGTGCTCCACCACTGAGCTAGCCCCAGCCAGGGAGACTTACTTTATACGCACGTGTTTGGTGTATGTGCATGTATTGCCAATGCTGGAGTGTCTTTTATTGCTCTCCATCTTATATTTTGAGGACAATATTGGCTAGTCTGGCAAACCAGTGAGCTCTAGGGATCCTCTTGTCTCCACCTCCACAGTTCTAGGATGATAGGTGACACAGATCCTCGTGTGTATGCAGAAAGTACTTTACCCACTAAGCTGGCTCACACACACACACACACACACACACACACACACACACACACACACACACACACACACAC
>CAJQZJ010037474.1:3420174-3468415 GCA_907164525.1 Lophiomys imhausi
TGTGTGTGTGTGTGTGTGTGTGTGTGTGTGTGTGTGTGTGTGTGTGTACCATCTCCCCAGCTCCTTTCATTTGACTTTTGAAGACAGAATCTTGCTATTTAGCCCAGGCTGGCTTTGAATTTGTTCCTGCCTCAGCTTCTCAGTTGCTGGGATTTGCCTGATGTTCTGCTCTGTTTCCTTCAGGACTCACACCGCTTTGGGAAGCATCTGAAAAAAGCCATGATGGACATTATCACCTTGTTTGGCCTCACCACCAATTCCAAAAAATAACCCTTCTGAGCCACATGGAAGGAAATGGACTTTTGTTATACAAACCAAATGAAAAATAGGTGTCGCTCCTGATTGTAGGACAGGCGGAAAATTGTTTTTATAAAACTCAGTTTCCCTTCCAGAAGGTTTACCGTCTGTCTTCTTAGAACAACAGTAGGCTTCACCATGTAAATTGTGACCCTACTACATCTAGAGACATCCTGGCTCCGGGAATATTGGGCACAGTCCCCTGAAATCTTTTGAATGGCCTCCTACTGGATAAAAGGATTAAAATGCTGGTGAATTCCTGGATTACTCAGGTTGTAGCTTCACACGTGTTGGACAAGACATATTTCCTCAGTGGTGACCCTATGAACACATGGGACTTGAGGGGGCCTGATTCCACCCAGGCAGTGCAAACGTCACTTGTGGAAAGAAAGTGTCTTGGGAGCCAGCGGAGGCAACAGCTATAGCTAACACACATGTAACACACTAATGGAATGCTTCAGCCTGAGGAGTAAGGCTCTGCATGGCTGACAGCCGTCACCCCTTTGGGAGTCTGCATTTGACTCTCCATTTCCAGGAAGCGGAACACCATCTCAGTGTCACCATCCTCATATGTCTTCAAAACCCAGTGCCTTAAAGTCGGAACCCCCTTGGCAAGTGGGGCCATAGAGAAGACTTGTCATCTGTGAAGTCTGTGGGTGGATGTGAGGATGTTGCTTCCCCCATAGCTTCCTGTGTAAGGACGCCCCTAGTAAGCACTTCCCCACCCCTAGATGAGGTCCCTGGTGAAGGCAGGGATGTTTGAGCCTCATTGCCTGCCAGTTACATTAAGCAACAAAATAACAGCATGTGTCAGCAGAGGGGAGAGGGGGACTCCGTAGTCAAAGGCTGCACAGCAGCAGGAGACCAGCTGGAGCGTGTGGCTTGCTGTATTTGGCAGCTGGTGGCAAGGGGAGTGGGACCCTGGTCACTGAGTCAGGAGACACAGATCCTAGACATCAATGGGCTTACCTTCTAATCCCACCCAGTCAGAGAGGAGACCTGCTCTCAAATTCCATAAAAGGCTAGGTCATTTTGGCGACAGACTCAGGGGTCTCAAGTGATGGGTGCTTTGTACCCAAATGCCATCCCTCAGTGGGAGTGCCTTTCTTGAAAGCACTTGGTGGACTGCAAGGCAACTCTGCACCAAGTCCATTTGGTGTGTAATGTGTATTTAATGTAAACATAGCAGAATAGAATGGCCTCTGCCTACCAGTCACCATCCTTTCCTGACAGGCTTAGCTATTCATATTTTAAATCATGTATTTATTTTTATGACCACTTCCAGTGACCTTCTGGCCTTGCTTGATTCCTAACCCCTGTGCTGGTGGCAACACAAAAGTGAGGGGTGGGGTGGTCGGAAGTGCTGAGAGGTGCTGGTTGAATAGCTCATGCATGTCTTATGGATATACATATATAAATTTTGTAATCTAAAAAAATGCCTAAAAGGGCCAAAGTTTTTCCTATTAAAAACAAGAAAATAAAAGGCAACATAAATACAAAAGCAGAAACCAATCGTAAGTCAGAGCCAACTAACCCTCATTGTTCATGACCACTGACCAACCTGTGTTACCCCAAGTAGCCCTGCTAGTGCCCAAGCATTACATTCCTATCTCAGATTCCCAGTGTCCTTGCTGCTCCTGAGCAGTTACCAATGCAATTTCATATTCCTTATAAGGTGGAAGAGAGGGCTTTCACTGTATGTGTCAAAAGGAGGAGGTAAGACCATTATGTATTTAATTTAATGTGGAACAAAACATAGTCTTACCACAGCCAAGATCTGAATTCGGTATTCTTTTTTTTTTTTTTTTTTTTTTTTTTGGTTTTTCGAGACAGAGTTTCTCTGTGTATCGTTGGCTGTCCTGGACTCACTTTGTAGACCAGGCTGGCCTTGAACTCACAAACATCCGCCTGCCTCTGCCTCCCAAGTGCTGGGATTAAAGGCGTGCGCCACCACCGCCCGGTTTATGAATTCGGTATTCTACCCTGTCCATTGCATGTAAATAGCATGTGCTGACTGGATGTAGCTGACCATTAATAAAACATTAATCCCATCTACTATAGCATTTATTCCTGTCTCCTTTGTCATACTATAAGTCATACATATAACAGGGGGTTATATGACAAGGACTGGCCCCTGAGCCTGCAGTGTAGGGCACACCACTGCTCATGCACCTGACTGAGGAGCAGCATGCAGTGGAGCCTGCCCACCTGCCACCGTCATCATCCACTCCATAGCGGCTGCTTAGTAAATGCACGTTAAATGAACAATAAAGTTTCCCTTTTTTTAGGAACATGCAGTATGTGTGCCTATGTAGCATATGCACATGTGTGTACAGCTGTGCAGGTACATGCAGAGCCCAAAGGAGTTCACCAGCATTCTCCACCTCCTTCCTTTGAGACAGGGTCTGTATCTGAGCCTGGAGCTTGCCTTTGTTTTTTTGGCAACTCCAGCAGCAAGCAAAGCCCAGCAGTCCTGCCTGCCTCACTTCAGTGATGGGGTTCCCGGCATGTATGCGAGCTTACCTAGTGTTTACAGGGATGCTGGCACCTGAGCTCTGGTCCTCATGTTCTCCGTGTCTTAACTGCTGAGCCATCTCTGCAGACCAGCATGGAGTTTCTTCACCAGGCTTTCCTGAGCAGATATCTGCTCTAGGCACTGAGAATAAAGACCTGACTCCCTACCTCTGGTACCAAGACAGCCAACTGAAGGATCTTAAGTATTGCAACTAGAGTAAGGGCTGGGCATGGTGGCACAGACCTTGAACCCCAGTACCAGGGAGGTGAAGGATGGAAGATCATGGATATGAGGCCAACCTGGCTACCTAGTGAGTTCCAGACTAGCCTCATCTCTGTAGTGAAACCCTGTCTCATAAAATGAAACAACATGGAACTGGACATGGATCAGCGATTAAGAACACTTGCTGATCTTGCAGAGAACCTGGGGTCAATGTGCAGCACTCATGTGGTAACTTACAACCACTTGTAACCTCAGTTCCAGGGGAGCTGACACCTTCTTCTGACCTCCACCAACACCTGGCATGCACATGCTGCACGTACATGCAGGCAAAATATCCATTCACATAAAAATTAAAATAAATCTTAAATTACTCAAAAAACAAACAAGAGCCCCAAGAAGCAAATGTGGGGAATGGAAGCTGGCACAAGGAAGTGCTCAACTCAGATTGGAGCTGAGACCATCAAAAATAAGACAGAGCCCAGCTTTGGCCAACCCACCTGAGAGAGCAGCAGAGACAGAGTTAACAGGCTTGGTTCTGATCAGGGTCTGTGTGAGTATCTGGTGGGTAGGTGAAACTGTGCTTTTTAATTATTAAACACTTATTTATTAACAAATACACTTAACTACTATTCCTATAAATTCCTACAACCCCTATGAATGCCTACAACCCCTATAAATGCCTACGACCCCTAAGACCTAACCACTAAACCTATTGATAACTATTACAACTATTTTCATAACCTTTTAGAAGGATACAGTCTCTGGGGCAGGTCCTCAGTCGCCAGGAATACAGTCTCTGGGGTAGATCCTTTAATGCACTTAGCAGTCTTTATTCTGGAAAATCTCAGATGCAGGTTCGTCAGAGTAAATTGCCTATGGCAGTCTCACCTTAAATAAGGCTTGAGGCTTTCTTCTCTCTGGGAGACCTCAGCCGTCTGTAGGCCAACTACCTTTGTATCAGCAACTCTGCCGCTCTGCCTCAGTCTTCAAAGCTGGCCACAGTTCCGTTCAGGACACTGTTCGGACAGGTCAAACCCCTCTAGGCAAAAGCTGAGCCACAGGGTTTAGTCCTTGGCCTTTTGCTGTCTTGCTGAGGCTTTCTTTGCTCACCAGCTTCTTTCTGCCTCAGGGAAATCCGGCCATCAGTTCACCAGCACTTTCTTCAGCAGGACTCGCTAGCATCGGAGCTCTCTAGTATTGGGGCCCTGAGCACGATCTCCTGGGCTCATCCACTTGTCCTTAAATAGGATCGCTCCTTGTTCCACCTGCTTCAGCTTAATTTGGGCTCTGCCCACTTAGCAGCTGAAAACAATTCCAGGTCATAAAGTTTTTCCTTGTCTCACCTGGCTTCAACCTTGTTTTTCAGTCCATAGAGACTCCCCTCGTTTCACCTGACTTCATCCATAAGCTGATAAGCTAATTGCTCACAGCAAAGTTGATCTTCATGCCCCGAATTAAGAGACTGTATCAGAAACCTAGATATTCACTAAGTCTAACTTATATTAATCTATCAACCCCTACAGGTAGGTATCTAAGATTCCTTACCATGCTCTCCTGGAAGTTTCTGGCTTAATGCTCTAGGACTCCCAGGCCTGCCCTTTAACGTACTGTGCTTGTTCCAGCTATGGAACATGTGCACAGATACCATGAGAGCTGGAGACACATTGTGACAGGACAGTCAGTCTGGTGCACAAGAGAATGTCAGCCTTGAATTCCAATTGAATGTTTGGTGGGAGAAGTTGGTAGTATTGGGGCTGTCCTCATTTTACCTGGAAGAAGCCACCAGAGCATTGTGTGGAATTCTTCCCATGGACTTGGAAATGGCAAGGGTGCAAAGAGATTCTTGCTGCCAAACTACAGATGTGGATCAGTTTACAGAGTGCTTGCCTAGCATGGAAGAAGCCCTGGGTTCAATTCCCATACCAAATAAGCTGGTTATAGTGGTGTACACCTTTTATCCTAGCACTCAGTAGGTGGAAGCAGGAAAATAGAAGTTCAAGATCGCTCTTGATTACATAGTAAGTTCAAGGCCAGCCTGGGCTACATGAGACCTAGAAAGAAAGGAAGGAAGGAAGGAAAGAAAGAAAGAAATAAGAAAGGAAGAAAAAATTTGAGGTCAGTGGTATACAATTTTAATCCCAGCACTCGGGAGAGTGGAGGCAGGATGATTACTTCAAGTTGGAAACCAACCTGGACTAAATAGTGATCACCAGGCCACGTAGAACCACACATCAAGACCCTGTCTCAAAAACAAAGAAACAAATAAAAAACCCTAAACCAGCTGATGAGAAAGCTCAGTATTTTAAAAAGCGCTGCTGCCAAGCCTGACAGCCTGAGTTTGATTCCAGAACCCACACAGTGGAAGGAGAGAACCAACTCTCCACTTCTTTTTTGAGTGGAAAGTTTTCATTTCCTTCAAACTCATGCCATGGTGTGTCTAAACATGTATACACATGTACACATAACTGTAAACAGACAAAGACAACCTGAAAAGAAAGCCTGATGGCAAAAGACTTTAATTCCAGTTACTGGGGAGGCTGAGACAAGGTAACAAACTCAAAGGCAGAGCGCTTGCCTAACATGCAGGTGTCCCTACAATCAGTCTCCAGGTCTGCATAAAAAATAGATAAATAAGCTGGAAGATGACTCAAAGGTTAAGAGCACTTGCTACTTTTCAGAGGACCCAACCTCACTTTCCAACACCTGTAACTCCAGTTCCAGGGGATCAGACACCCTCTTCTGGCCTCCTTAGACTCACATGCACTCACACAGTAAAAATATCATCTTGGAGGGACAGAGGTCAGATGACAAGCTAAGAGGCCCACCTAGCACTGCTTCAAATTCCCTGGAATGCCAGTCATGCTTTTTTTTTTTTTTTTTTGAGACAGGGTTTCTCTTTGTAACAGGCCTGGCAGAGGTGGAACTCACTCTGTAGGCCAGTTAAACGCACAGAGATCTACCTGCCTTTGTCTGGAATTAAAGGTGTGCACCACTGAGTCATCTCTCTAAGCCCCCACCAGTCATGCTTTTAACCCCAGTTCTTGGGAGGCAGAGGCAGGCAGATCTCTGTAGCCAGCCTGGTCTACATAGAGTTCTAGGCCATCCAGGGCTACCTTGTGAGATCCTGACTTGAAAACAAAAACGGATGAAAGGGAAGGGTGGGAATGATATGAGTACAGTACTCACATAGGAAATTCTCAAAAAAGTTAAAAAAGGAAAAAAGAGAGAACCACCACCTTGGGAGCCTCAGTTTCTCGCACTGAGGGTAGGAGTGATACCTGGCTGATACCTGAGAGTGGGTCCTTTAGCCTCCACCCAAGCACACAGAAAGGCTGCACTACTGGCCGGTGCCCACCAACCACAGTCCAGGCTTCTCTCATCATGCCCAGGCCCCGCCCACCACGGTCCAGAGCCCACCCTCCACGGTCACGCCCACCACAGGCCCCACCCACCACAACCCAGGCTCCTGTCACCTGGGCCGAGGCCCCACCCATCACAGCGCAGGCCCCGCCCCTTCCCCTAACGGTCAACGGTCTGTCCAACCTCTCAGGGGCGCGGCGAGCTGGAAGGTCGCGTCGTGTCGCTAGCGGTTCTCGGGTCCCCGCGGCCATGGAGGATGCTCTGCTCGGCGCCATGACGGGCCCCGAAGACGATCTGGGCGCCGAGCTGTTCGGGCCGGAGCGCGGATTCGTGGACGGGCTGGCGCTGAGCCCCGCGGCGGGTGTAGCCGAGCGGGATGAGCTGCCTGTGCTGGCCGATGCCTACCTGGGTGCCGCCGAGCCGGAGGAGTCGCTGCTGCGCGCGCTCAGTCCCCCGCCGGGGGCCGAGGTACCGGCCACCCTGCTCGGCGACTTCCCGGGGCTGCCCGAGCTCCGCAGCCCAGACGACGCCGCGACGCCGCCCGCCTATAGCGTACACGTGCTGTCGTCGTTGCTTCCCGGGGCTCGCGGGCCGGCACTGGTGCCGCTGAGCGCAGGGGTGCGCGTGATCCCAGTAAGCACCGGCAGAGGGCGCCGTCGCGCCGCGTCTCCGCGCGCACGCCCCAGGGGCTAGCCGGGGCCGCGAGCTCACAGAGGTGTTAGAGCTGTCCCCGGGTGACACAGGCACTGCGAGGGGACCTCTCAGATAGCCCGCGGCCTCCCTGCCCAGCCCTTTCCCCTGTAGGTGACTGCGCCCCATTAGAAGAGTTTATAAGCGTTGCCTTCACAGCAGGTGTTTGTATTGGACCCCTGCTTCACATCTCAGCCCGAGAAGTTCTGACCTAGGGAATTGTGTCCCCATCCCGTCCCCGCACCCTCCCGGCGGTGCTGAGGACGGAACCCAGGGCCTTTTCCGTGCTCCGCAGATTGTCTTCAGCCTGGTCCTATTGTTTGTGGTTTGTGGTTTTTGTTTTAGATACATGCTTGCTCACGCCAAAGATTTTCATTTATTGATGCTTTACCTCCAGTCCCCTCTGCAAAAGAAGGGACAGTTCTTCAAACCTATGTAATGCAGTCTGAATGAATGCTGCTTCTCAGCCAGCTGCTGGTCCTTGAAACTGCTGTGTAGCTTAGAATGACCTCGAACCTCTGAATCTCCTGCACTACCTCCAGAGTGCTGGGATTATGTGTGCCCCACCACACCTGGTGTATACACTGTTGGGCATCAAACCCAGGGTCTAGTTCATGCTACTCAAGCATTCTTCCAACTGAGCCGGTCCCCAACCTTTCTGCTTTCTTGCCAAAATGAAGGAATCTAAAGACTTTAAAAGAAGCCCAGTGTACCTGTCAACCCTTGTAGGGTAAGTCACAGCTACTGGAGTTCAGGGTCCAAAAATCCTGTTCCCTGCTCAATTTACAAGGAAGGCAGGCTACAGCCTTCACCACAGGAACCTAATAACCCAGCCTCATCCCAGAGGCCTGAGTTTCCAATGGTTCCAAATGCCAGCAGCTCCATTTACCATTAGTAGGAGCTGGCTGAGCACCTGCTCTGCCCCCTCCTCTAAGAGCAGAACAGGGACGGGAATGAGCCAATGTTGGAGACATGTTAATGTAATCCAGGTTTAATAGATTATTGGGTGACAAAACAGACATTATGCTTTTTGAAAAATTTTAAAGATTTTTTAAAAATATGTGTAGGTGCATGTATGCATGTATGCATGCAGTGTCCACAGGGGCCAGAAGAGGGTGCCAGACCCCCTGAAACGAGTTAGTGGTGAGCTGCCATGTGGCTGCTGGGACTGAACCCGGGTCCTCTGCAAGAACCAGTGATCTTAACTGATGATGTATTTGAAGTCCCGCTTCGAACTTTCAGAGACTATTTCCTAATTCATTAATTTAAAAAATAGATAGGACATAGGTATATCTATTGCTTAAACAATGGAATTGTTCTGTTTCTATTCTAGTAACCATTTAGAGTGAATCACTAACATCCTTTTTGTAGACTTTTCTTTGTTTTTGTTTTTTTGAGGCAGAGTCTCATGTAGCCCAGACTGGTCCTGAACTCTCTGTACCTGTACATGATCTCGGACTCCTGCTCCTCCTTGCCTCCCAAAGGACTAGGATCCTAGGCTATGGGCAGCACACCTGGCCTTTTCTGGGGGAACCCTCCTCACACATTTCCCATGGTTACATTCAGTCTCAAAAGGAACTACGGCTGCAGCATAAATAGTTCTGATATTTGCTGCTGAGGAAGAGATCAACAAGTATATTTGTGGATAGGGAAGTAATTTTAGTGAGACTCCAGTAACTACTGGCAAGTTTCCAAGGCAGCAAACAGGAAAAATGTATAAGTTTCCTGCATTTCCATAAAATCTGAAATGTCTCAGTAAGGCTCTCACTTGAAATCCAGCTGTACTCTTCTAAGGCTCGGACCACTCAAATCTGATGTAAAATTTGCAACCATTGGGACCTTTCAGCTTTTAAATCCCATTGCTTCTTAGTAAATGTAATTTGTCTCATTTATTTTTTATTTTTTTTTATTTTTTTGTTTTTTTGTTTTTTTGTTTTCGTTTTTTCGAGACAGGGTTTCTCTGTGTAACCCTGGCTGTCCTGGACTCACTTTGTAGACCAGGCTGGCCTCGAACTCACAAAGATCCACCTGCCTCTGCCTCCCGAGTGCTGGGATTAAAGGCGTGCGCCACCACCGCCCGGCTTGTCTCATTTATTTTATATTAGATGTATTTGTGTGTGGGTGCATGTGCCTCAGTGCACATGTAGTGGTCAGAGGACAACTTAGAGAGTTGACTTTCTCTACCATGTGTGTCCTGGGGGAACTTGGGTGCTCAGGCTTGGTGTCAAGTGCTCTTGCCTACTGAGCGGTCTTGCTGGTCCCATGTATTTCTTTTTGATGCAGGCTCTCAGTATGTTCCTAACTTCAAACCAGGACTGATGGCTGTCCTCAGAGGCCTCCATCCTGAGGCTACTCAGCTGGCTTGTTCCCTTTCTTTGTCACAGGGTAAAATGGTTCCAGGGCTGAGGGCCAGGGCGGTCCTTGCTCTGTAGCGGACTCTGAGCGAGCTCTGACTTCAGTGTTCTGTGCGCTGCCAGTGCCGCACATGTCTTTGCATTCTCTGACATGACCACTGCTTTTCCAGGTGGAAATCAAAGAAGCAGGAGGCAGTATGCCAGGCAGCAGCCCTGAAGATGCAACTTTCCAGGCCCCTCTGGCTCAGGAATCCTGCTGCAAGTTCCCATCATCCCAGGAGGCAGAGGAGACCTCCAGCTGCCCTCGGAAGAAAGACTCCAGCCCCATGGTAACTATGTGAAAAGAATGGCATCTCTCAGTCTGTCAAACATCCCTGCCTTGCCCTGCTACTCACTTACTAAATCAGTGTTCTTTGCTTGTCCATCTATAAAGGGGGAGAGTCAACTTGAGTCCTCCATCTTTCACCCCAAGATTCTCATCTCTGCCCCTCCTCAGAATATCAAATAACAATTGGGACACTACTGCACCCCCAGGGGAGCCTTAGCCCTGGGCCTTGTGTGTGCTGCTTCTGGAACAGCTGGGACAGTCAGGGGATTGCCAGTTTGGGGTGCACAAGCAGTGCACCTTCAATCTTCAGCAGCTCCAGTTGTGGCCTGGTCTAAGGCACAAACTGTGCCCCAGAAACCCTTGAAATAATGCCCTTATGAAATCTGTCTTTGGAGTGCAAATACTAGTACCCATCTGTGGCTGAGACTTAACTTGGAACCCCAGGTTCTGAACCATAGAGAAGTTGTAGGACAAAGGACTCTGACTCCCTCTACACTGTAGGGTGACACTTGCAGTCTCTTCCTGGGCTGTGGAGCCCAGGACTGGGCATCACTTTGGACCATTCCCAGTTTAGTGCACTCCTATAGATGGCTGCATTGCCCTGCAATGCAGAACACTGGCCAGTCCCAGTTTCAGAATGGCATGAGTGTTTGCCCTGGAACCTGCTTTTCTTCGTCTCCTAGCAGGGTGTTCAGATGACCTAGGTCCTTTGAGCCTATGGTGAGTTCTCCTGCCCCTGTCCACACAGCATACCCTGCAGCAGCTGGGCATGCAGGGCGCTCCATCAGTGCCTGGACTGATGGGCAGATATGCCTGCTCACTGAGGCTGAGCAGTCAGAACCCACCCACCTGGGGTCTGACAGTGTTAGTCAGGCCCCAGAAGCTCAACATGGTTTCGTAGAAGTTTCCAGACACTGATGTCACCTTTCTTAACTGTATTTATAGGAAATAAAATCAGTGAGCATAAAACAACAAACCACAAAACCACCTGTTAGATAATAGCCTGGCTCTGTGGCAGGATAGAACACATAGCAAATTAAGTTAATTCTATAGATATGCTCAGCCCCCAGGGGTCTCAGAGGTGGGAAACTGAGGTACAGCAGATAGTCCCATCCCTGTCCACAGCCAAGTCCTTCAGGGGATGCAGGAGCACTGTGAGTACATGGGTTGAGTCGGGTGGGAGCCAGGGAGCAACAGTGAGTGTAGAGGGAGACACAGAGAACATACCCACCTCTCCCTTCCCAGACTTAAACCCCAGGGGGAGAGTTTTCTCGCTCCGAACTGGAATCACCTACCCTCTTTGCCATGCTATTTCAGGTGATTTGTCAGCTGAAAGGAGGCACCCAGATGCTCTGCATAGACAACTGTGGTGCGAGAGAGCTCAAGGCACTGCATCTGCTTCCTCAGTACGACGACCAGAACAGTTTCCCACAGTCAGGTACTGCAGAGCAAAAACTGCCCTAGGTCACACTGGAGGTGGTGAGGAGTGGGTTAGCCAATGAGTCTGTTAGGCTCTGTGTTTAAGAACGTGATGGGGGTGTTGGGAGGAGGCTCTGTCTGTACCTGGCCAGCCAGCCTAGATGACTTGGTGAATTCCAGACCAGAGAGAGACCCTGCCTCAAAAAAACAAACAAAACAAAAAAAGATGGATGGTATTGAACAGTACACAAGATTGTCTTCTAGCCTCCACAGGCAAGTGTACACATACAAGCACCACACCCCGACACAAACATGCACACACACTTGCACAGTGACAGTAGAGCAGGCCATTAGTGTATTAAATGAGTGCTTAAACAAACCTGGGCAACAGCAGTCAGAGAACGGAGCAAAATGGGCCACCATAGCCTCCTCTTTCCACATTGCGCTAAGCCACTCTCACTCCTGTCTGGCTTCTTCCATCCACTACCTTGTCTTCTAGCAAGTGACAGATCTCATCAGTCTGGCTCTGCTTCAGTCCTCCAGTCAGGACAGATGTGAACATTATCAGCCTGCCAGACAGCTTGAAGCCTGGCTTTTCAAATGTGCTCTAAATAATTGGCATTTTAATGGAAACGTTTGTGTGGTCAGTAAGGGCATTCCCTCTGCTTTACCCTCAAGAGTCTCAGGCTGGCTCTCCAGTGACCTATCTGACAATCATTCACCCAGCTCCTCACACTAACATGATAATGAACAAATGACTCCAAAGGGCCTGATCCACACTTCAAAGATGGTGAATGCTTAGAGAAAGATTAAATGATGTGGCCTTGAGCCTGTGTAATCAAGCCCTTCCTTGGCCTTGGCAGTCAGTGAGCATTTGTGTGTAAACCACAGGGCTTTGGGCTGCTGTGATGGAAGATACGTTCCAACAGTGTCAGGCTAATGTCAAGTTCAACCAATCTTTGGAACCCAGAGCAAAAAGAAGTGTAGCACTGTCACCATACTCTCTCCTTGATCTCCTTATCCAGAGGCTAGGGCCTTGCCTCTGGGGGTCCTCTGCTGCTGATCATCCTGGGGTTCTCAGATCTATCCTCCCACACGTCCAAGATGCACCTGTGATGCTCAGTGGGCAGGGTGGTGGGTTTTCTCATGCTCAAATCCCGATCCCTAGAGAACCACAGAAAGCCCTCCAGGGTCCTTGTGGAGGCATTGAAGGCCTGTTGTTGCTTCCTGTCGCATATCTGTGGTCTCCAATCTGTCTCTCAAAGTGTACAGAGGGCAGGAAATAGATGCAGCCTGGAGGGCTGCAGGAGGAGGAAGAGGATGTACCAGGTCTTTCGGAATGTTCCCTGATGGAGCCTTTGGACCAAAATACAAGTGACTTTGTCCAGAGAGCTTAGAAAACATTGATATCCTACAACTTAGAGCAATGCAAGAAACAAGCAGATGCATAGATTGCAAGTCTGGATGTGGTATCCAACACTTGTCACTAGTCTTTCATTAAAAATATAAAATGCTAGCCGGGTGGTGGTGGCGCACGCCTTTAATCCCAGCACTTGGGAGGCAGAGGCAGGCGGATCTCTGTGAGTTCAAGGCCAGCCTGGTCTACAAAGTGAGTCTAGGACAGCCAGAGCTGTTATACAGAGAAACCCTGTCTCGAAAAATCAAAAAAATAAAATAAAATAAAATGCTCCAGGGTGTTCAGTAAATTTGCTAGACCGTGTAAGTGCACTTTTGGAAGCTGGGTGCTAACATTTTTTTCAGTATAGTAGACTTCTGCAACACTCAGGCCAAGCAACTTTATGATGAAAAGGAGAGCAATAAAAGAAGTTTAAAAAGTACACTAACCCAAAAGGGTCTATAGAAAAATCACAAAACCCAGGAGTGGTGGCGCATGCCTAGAACCCTGGCACCAGGGAGATGAAGACAGGAGGGTGAAGAGCTCAATGAGTACGTACAGAGTGAGGTGAGTTCCAGACTTGCTGAGAGCATACCTGAAAACAAGGGGCTACCGAAGAGATGGCTTAGCAGTCAGGAGTGCTCATCTGGAGGTCCCAGCTCCCAACAACCACTTCACATGTCTCACAGACTTCCCATAACCCCTGCTTGAAGGGATCTCACATCTTCTAGCCTCTGTGAGCACCTGCACACACATGACATATACTCATACACATGAACATATGCATACAGTAGGAAATTAAAAACAAAAGTACTAAGATCAGGATAAGTTTAAATAGTCTTGCCCGTGGTAGGCCCGCACCTTTCAATGTTTGCTGTCAGTTAATGTTGTGTCCCTGCAGAGCTTGCTAAGCCAATGACAACTTTAGTGGGAAGACTTCTGCCAGTACCAGCAAAATTGAATGTCATCACACAGGTAAGAGCACACTTGCTGTCTTCTGGCATTTCAGTCCCTGCACTTGTGTCTCAGGTAGACAGTGAGAGCCTGGCCTTGTGGCACATTGTCTTAAAGTACAGTATCAGAAATCAATAGTGAAATATTTACTACATTTTTGTCCCTTCACACCTGTATCAGACCCTGGATGGAAGACCAGCAATCAAGACATGAGGTCTGGGGGCCATAGGGAAGGACAACAGTCACAGAATTAGCCAGGGGTCCCTTATGTCCCCATTGCTGGCCCTCTGCCTGACCAAATGCTAGATCAGAGAGATGTGCCAGCAAAGGTCTGGGGAACCAATAGAGGACATCACATGAGTGTTGACAGCCAGAGATGTTTTTTGGTCAGGACAGGCAAGGTGTGGGTAGAGAGATGGGAGTCTAGCTACAAAGTCTGAAAAAGAAGACAAAAGTATTGTTTGCCATTGAGACTTCAGATGTTCAGTCTCTTTGTTATTCTGAGAACATAATACTTTGGGAATGCTAGCTTGTGCACGTTCATACCTGGTGGTATTTTGAGCTAATAATGGTTTGTAGACATAAATTGTTCCATGATGGTGTCACCAGCCCCCCAAGTGACAGCTGTATGCACTGCAACTTAGCTTGTCCATGATGGCCCAAGGGTTCACTCCACCCTGACTGCTCTCTCCATCCCCATGGTCAGAGACTTTGTACCCTGGGCCCTGGGCCTGAGAATAAGATGGTCTCAGCCTGTGGGCTCAATGTCAGTAGACTTGCAGTGGTCATGAAGGCTGGCCATGGAATTGTAACATCAACCTGTAGGGCTGATGCTGGCACTTCATACACACTCTGAGGAGACCATTCTTGATTTTGCTTCCATTCAGGTTGATAATGGAGCTCTCCCATCGGCTGTCAATGGGGCTGCCTTCCCCTCCGGACCAGGTCTGCAAGGGCCACCCAAAATAGCTCTGGCTGGGTAAGAATGAAAATTAGAGACCACTGCCTTTGATGCAAGCATCCAAGATGCTGCTGTATAAGCTGCACTTCCTGCTGAACCATAAGTGGCCATCATCCCTCCTTAACAGGGCCTCTGACCTTCCTGTGATTACATCAGTGATGGCCACTGGCTTCCCTCCACCCTCTACTGTCCCATGTTGTTCCAGGGTCTCCTGGCTGTAGCTGTCTTGTTTCCTGTGCAGTCCGGGAGTGCCACACTGTTTTCTCTTGACTGCCATCAGTGCTGGTCACACAGTGGCAGCTGCTTATGTGGACAGTGTCTGCAGCGCTGCCTCTGTGTCCCAGGCACACACACTGTGGCAGGTGTTTTATGTGCTCTGTCCTTAGTCTCTGGTGGGCATGAGGTGCACTTAGCCAACACTCTGTCCATTTTGGTGCTGTTAATCTGAGCTCACTGGTATGAACTCTTTGGTGACTATCTATTGGCTGTGCCCTCTGCACGTGTCCTGATACTGGCAAGTGTGAGACGGGCTGGAGGCAGAAAGGGGAGGGTCAGATGGTCTCTGGAGACACACAGTGTTAAGTCTACATGTCAGGCTCAAGTCAGTGGACCTGAAGCTTTGATTGTTGCACAGCTTAGCACAGCTGGGGCAATGTTCTACCTAGTTGGCTGATGATTTTCCTCAAATGTTCTAGAATGAGACAGGATGGGTTCTTGATTTCCTCTTTGGGTATAGTAGATCTGGATTGGTGACACTCTTGTTGATCATCCTACTGTGGCCATTCACAGTAAGGGAAGAAACAAGATGGCTTCAATAGCTTGCATCTGCAGCTGATAGCGCCAAGGCTGTATGGGAGAGCCAAGGGTATCACAGGCTGTGAAAGGCTCACCACACCTTTGTCATGATCCGGAGTCACAACCCCGGTGCTCTGTCGTGTCCAGAACACGGTACTGCCTCACAGTTGCAGCATGAGTGCCACTGCTGCGTGAGTGCCGCATGCTCTTTCCCAAGGAGCAGTCTTCTCCGCAGCTAGGTTTTCCCTTTTCTCCCTGCCATTACTCTGTTAGACTTTCTGTCTCACGTGGTTCTTAAATGTTGAAATAAAATTCTGCAGGCCACAAAAACCTTTCCTGTCATAGAGAATATACCAGGATCCACCTGAGCTTCGAGCTGTATCATTCTGTGGTAATGGCCTGTCCAGCTGTCGCTCCACTGAGTCAGCTCTGAGGTTTCCTGGCTGGAGGGTGGGTGCAATGAGAAGATTTGGGGCTGCTAGCTTCAGGATGGGAATTCCCAGTCTGAACCAACACACCATCTTTTCCTCTTCACATGCTCTCAGCCCTCTTGACTTCATAGTCAACCAGATCTGAGAGAGCAGAAGGAAACTGCCACCCACAATTATCCCAGCTCATTTGAGCTGTTGGAAGACAGAGAAGCAGCTCACTGGAGCCCAAAGGACAAATGTATGGCTTGGTCTAGTCGCAGAGCCTGCTGCTGATTGGCTAACTTAACCACCTTTTGTTACCATATGCTAGAAACCCCTAAGATAAACACGTGTCCTGTATGGCTGCCTTTAACACTCAAATCACCTGCCAAGTAATGGATGTGAATCCTGCCCCATGGGTGATGCTGTCATTTGTGTAACATAACCAAAGTTTATGGTGAGATTAGCTGGTAGTTGGTATTTCTGGAGGTGTGGCTCATTTGTGGTGCTCTTCAGAGGTGAGGTTGCTCAGATCTTGGCAGGCCTTCTGGCCCCACTAAGAAGACAGTAAGCAGACACTGTCAGAGCCATGGGTGCCTTTCCCAGGCATTTCAAGCCCAGGTGATGAGCCCCTCCTGTTCCTTCGATGCTTCGCATAATCTCAGTGACCTGTCTCTGTTCACAATGTGAATTGAGACGTCTTTTCAGCCATAAAGAAACCCACTGCCGTGGCTGGGAAGAAGGCTGTTGGCAGTCTTGTGCAAGCATGAGGACCCAAGTTCCTACCCCAGAACCCCCACAACATGCCTGGACACGATGGTGTTCACAGGGATGGGGAAGGAGGATCTCTGGGTCTTGCTGGCCAGCCAGTTTGCCTGATTAGCAAGCTCTAAACCAATAGGAGAGGCTGGGTAGATAGATGGCTTAGTGGTTAAGAGCACTTACAGCACTTGTAGAGGACCTGGGTTATGTTCCTAGCACCCACATCAGGCAGATCACAACTGCCTGTAACTCCAGTTCCAGGGGATTTGGTGCCATCTTCTGGCCTCCACAGATACTGCATGCACTGGTGCACATAATCTACACTTAGGTACACACACATACACATAAAATGCTTTAAAAAACAAACAAGGTGGAACACAATAAAGGAAGATATCTAGACTAGCTGGCCAGTGTGGAAAGTAAGGCCAAGGATTCATTTGTCCCTGCCTCCCTTGTGGTAAGATCACAGGCATGTGCCACCACACCAAACTTTTTGTGTGGTATCTGGGGTTGTAACTCAGGTCCACATGCTTGGATGACAAGCAACTTACCTACTGAGCCATCTCTTCAGCCCCTCCAGTTGCTCTTTGCTGCCCACTTTGCAGTGTTCAGATTTGGTGAGACACCTCATTAAGAGGAACAGAGGCCTAAGCAGGTCAGAGGTGGAGCCTTGGGCAGACTGCAGAATAGTAAGTGGTTGTGGGAACCCACCTTCACTGGCCCTGACACCTCCTGTCTTATACTGGATGAGTTGAGCACATATAAATGCAATGACGGCTGCCTGTTGAGGTCATTCTCTTTTTATTGTAATGTTTTAATATTTTTTAGTTAGCATACATTTCACACAAATACATAATAACACTGTGTTCTTATTCTCTGCTACTGCTCTCCACTGTTCCCCACTTCTCCCTTGGTGGTCCCTTTCCCCTAAGCAGCCCCACTTCTGCTTTCATGTGTCCCTCCCTCTTATGATCCCCATCTGCTGTGTACATGTAAGCATACAGGACTCTGTTTTTCCAGATCGACCATATGGGGGTACTTTCTCTTTTAATCTTTGTAGACTAACTCTTACTTAGCTCATGGGACACAAAGTCTAAAAAGCCATCTGACTGAACCAAATAAGTAACCCTGACTCCTTCCTTCCTAAGGGTCTCAGGGCTGGTGGGGTCAGCGCAGTGCAGATGGCTGCAGCCCAGCTCATGCAGCCGCAGTTAGCATGCAGCAGTCGTTTTCTGACGCTCTTCCCAGACCGACAGGCAGGGCCATGCTGGGTGACTGGCCAGGTGACTTCAGGCATGACACCAACTGTCCAGTCTTCAGTGGTTTAGTTGGTGTCCTCTGCCCTTTCTGTGATGTGACATCCTCATACCCAGTCTCTGAAGGCCTGATGCTTGTCGTACTCTATATAATTCTGTGCTCAGGATGCCAACTACCTCCCAGAAGGCTCAGTCCTTCTCAATTCACATTGTGAAGAGAGACAGGTCACTGAGATTATGCGAAGCATCGAAGGAACAGGAGGGGCTCATCACCTGGGCTTGAAATGCCTGGGAAGAATCAGGGCAAATTGTACAGTGAACTCATGGGCTGGCATTGATGACTCTATGTTCATGATCTTCTCACTGCGGAGCCTTTGCTGTGGGAGGTCCACCTGGGGTCAGTGATGGGAGTAGGTTCTGTACTTTTACCTAGAGCAAAACTGAAAACATTGCTGGAGGCTCACACTTATAACCCCAGTACTTCACAGGTTGAGCAGGACTGCCACAATTTTGAGGATAGCCTGGGCTACAGAATGAGTTTGAGGCCAGCATAGATTATGAATGAGGTGCTTCTTTAAAAAAAATAGTACTGAAGGCTGGAAGTGTTTGACTCAACATTTGAGTGAGTCTGGTTGATGTGGATCTCTCTGGACTGGAAACCCTAAAAGCGAAGGTAAGGGTGAGGAGAAGGGGAGAAGCTAGACGGTCATGTCTGCAGTGGACAGGCTGTGAGGCGAGGGTGAGGAATGGACTGTAATTGAGGCCTGAGTTCCTTTTTATAAGTAAGCTCTAACAGTGTTTGCTTCATAATGCTTAGCACTGCGTCCTGTGTGAAGCCCACTTCTGTGGCAGCAGTTTTGACTGCCAGCCATGCCAACTCAAATGATATTTGGTTTTTCAAGACAGGGTTTCTCTGTGTAGTCCTGGCTGTCCTGGATTCACTCTGCAGATCACGCTGGCCTTGAACTCACAGAGATCTGCCTGCTTCTGCCTCCCAAGTGCTGGGATTAAAGACATGCGCCACCATGCCCGGCTCAAATAATAATCTTTGCCCCATCATTTCACAGAACAAGAAGGGCCTCTCACTGGGCTGAGGGTATCTTCCTCCATGGGGCACACACTGAAATGGGAGCCAGTTTGTACAATAAGTGTAAATAGTTTGCAGGGCAGGGTTTTTTGTTTGTTTGTTTTTTATTGTTTTGTTTTTGGAGGGTTTGAAGAATTGACATCAACTGTCCAGTCTTCAGTGGTTTAGTTGGTGTCCTCTGCCCCTTCTGTGATGTAAGGGTCTCTCTGTAGTCTTGTCTGTCCTGGAACTCACCATGTAGATCATGCTGGCTTAGAACTCACAGAAATCCACCTGCCTCTGCCTCCAAGTGCTGGGAGTGTCATGCCTGGTTATTTATTTATTTATTTATTTGTTTGTTTGTTTGTTTGTTTGTTTATTTTGAGATGGGGTCTCACGGAACTCAAGCTGACTCAAATGTCCTAGGAAGCAAAGGCTGGCCTTGAACTCCTCCTGATCCTCCTGCCTCACTCCCCTGATCCTCCCACTTTCACTCCCTCTTCTTCCACATGTTAGGACACTGGGTCATTTGGAGTCTGGAGCTCACTGTGCTGGCATCTGAGGCTCCAGCTTGTCTGAGTCACTGTTGTTTTCTTGAATTTCTGCTCACCTGGTCACCTTGTATTCTGTGGCTGCATTTTCCTGTGGATTTTATCAGTGGGGAGTTTAGGTGAAGGATTCTTTGGCATGAGGATGGCCTTTGTTTGTTCACTTCTCCCTGGAGTTGTGGTTCCCAACTTGGACAACAAAAAGTTTCAACTGCTAAGGTCTGCTGCCCATGGAGGGAACATGGCACAGGACATCACACGCATGTCCTTGAACACAATTTTTACCTCTCCATAGTCACCAGGGCAGGATGACCTGGGAAGCATTGCCATCGGCCACCCTGGAACCATGCAGACCTAGAGGTGGCAGCTGTCACACACCATTCAGTGTTCACTGGTTCTTCACTGACGAAGAGGGAACACCACGTTCAAGCAGTGGCTGTCCACGAGGTTTGCCAGGCACAATGGGAGCTGACTGATGCAGAGGGTGCCAGCACCTTGTACAAGAATCCCTAGATGATCATGGTCCAGGAGCCTTAGTCAGGGAGAGTGCCATGCCCAGTTTCTCCCTGCCACCACTGATGTTGCTATGCCAGCTTGACAGGTCAGGGCTGTTGGCAGAGGGGAGCAGTGCTACACACAAGGAGACACTGTGGTGACAGCTTGGTAGAACTAAGCTCAGTGTCCACTCTGCTGTGCCAGGGAGAGTGGAGGAGAGCAGAGAGCTGGGGAGTAGACAGCATGTCTCCAGGAAATGGTATTGCTTTGCAAACTGCTGTTAAAAGTTAATGGCTTTACTAGTTTGCCTTTCTTCTGTGTTAATCAGTTAGAAGACATCACACCCCTGCCTCTCTAATTCTGCTTTTCATATAAAAACTCTAAAGGAAACCCCTAAACTGTCACCTGTCCTTGTATGCCTGCTCTCATCTCAGGCTGCCTGTGCATGGACTCAGTGAGCTCTCCCTCACAGGTACTGTGACTGCTTCTCCAGCGGGGACTTCTGCAACAGCTGCAACTGCAACAACCTGCACCATGAGCTCGAGCGCTTCAAAGCCATTAAGGTAATGCGCCTGACAGAGCATCACCAGTGTTGTCAGTGAGTGGTCTCCGGAGTCCGATTCAGGCAGAAGCATAGACAGACACAATGACCAGGGCTGTAGTGATACCCAACATCCCGGGGCACTGCAGGGCGGCAGCAGGGTCTGGGAGGCTCTGACTCCAGAGCCCATAGTCTGTCTTGGGTGTAGGTTCATAACTGTGGAAGGCTGTGCACTGTGTGGAGGTACTGTATATCATCCAAGGATGGGAGCACTTGGTTGGGCCTCATACACTTTAAACTTTTATTCTTTAAGTTTCAGGTGCAAGGGGATCTAGGCGTTCTCAAGGGGCAAGGCCGCTGCAGGCTCACTGCAGGAGCCTGCTGCATCTATGCCTTCCTGTGGGCACAAGGACCAGGGAGTGGGAGGGATAGCTAGGGTGGGCCTGGAAACTTCTTCCTGGAGACACTTCTAGGGCCCTTAGAGCCATCAGCTGAGGCTGGAGGTGGAACCCTGTCCAATGAAACAAAAATGACCCTGAGCCTGGGTCAGTCTGAACAATCTAATCCCCATCTTGAGTGGCAGCTGTATCACTTAGCACTATCTTCCCAGTTCTGACATGGTTAGACCCAGAGGACAAAAGAGAACATCCGTGCCCTGAGCTCTATGGCAGTCAGTTGTCACTTTCTATTTAACAGTGAATGTAATCTGTTACTGTGAGAACAGGATTCTCATGTGCCAGGGACGGGAACATGGCTTGATATGGCTGCTCTGAGAAGCGATTAGCAGATGCTCTGACAGCTAAACGTTTGACTGATGTCTCCCAGCACACCCTCCCTAACACACAGGCAATGGAGATCAGAGAGAGTCCTCACAGGCACTTGCCAAGCAAGCAGGTTCCTAGCAGCTTCATTCATAATTGACAAAAGCTGCCTCAAGTCCACAGTCCATCAGTGGTGGGATGAAGCAACTGCCACACACTATAGGGAACGATCAGTGGTCCCCTCCAATGGAAGGGGTCATGTTGGCCTCATCTTTGTTCTGAGCTGTGTAACACTGTCTTCCCGACAGCACTACAGTTTTAAACTCCCAAGTTTGCCAACAGGATGGAATGAAAGACTGTATTACATCACAGAGAAAGACAGCTGGGTGTTGGTGTGATCTATTTATTATGCCATGGCCTCACCTGCCTCAGGAAAAAGTGCAAGACCTGCTGGGAGGGCCCCCTGGCTTTATTTGCACCCTTATCATGCACTATTCTGTACAGCATATATGCCTGGCTATCAAATGCAGAGAGAGGGCTTGTGCATCTAGAACCCTGCTGCATCACAGTTCTCTGTGAGGTGAGGTCTAGCCCTGCCGAAGCCTCCAGGCCTCTGACATGTCCTGAGGCTCCAGCTCCCTCCAAGGCCTCCCCTGCATGGCCTTCCCCTTCACAGAGCCTTGCTTCTGGCTCCTCCATGTTCTCTCTTAGGCATGTCTTGATAGAAATCCTGAAGCTTTCCAACCAAAAATGGGGAAAGGCTGGCTGGGAGCTGCTAAAGTTCGACACAGCAAAGGGTGCAACTGTAAGCGCTCAGGCTGCCTGAAGAACTACTGTGAGTGCTATGAGGCAAGTGACAGCACCGGGACAGCAGGGACACCCAAGTAGCCCTGTGGTTACAAGATATCTACTGTACTGTAAAAGAGACGCACAACCCCACCCTTCCTCTCCAGGTGTGATGGTTGGCACTGTCAGCTTGACAGGGCCTAGAGTGCCTAAGAGACAAGCTCCTGAGGGATGTGGTGGTCAGAGTTAACTGTCAGCTTGACAGGGCCTAGAGCCAGCTGGGAGACGGGCCTCTGGGAGTGCCAGTGGGATTATCTTGAGATGGAAGAAAGACCTGCCCACTATGGGCAGCACTGTGCCATGGCAGCAGTCCTGGACTGGACTGTGTAAGTAGGGAGAGGGCTGAGCCGCAGCAGTAGTCATCACTCTTTGCTTCCTGATTGTGCACGTCATGTGACCAGCTGCTTCAAGCTCCTGTCTTCTTGACTGCCTCTCCATGCTCGAATGTGTGGGCCCTTGAAATGTGTGCAACTTGAATTTTGTTCAGGACACCAGGGCACAAACAAAGACCCTATTTTGTTTCGTAGGTGAGTCTCATGTAGTTCAGGCTGTCCTGGAACCATGACCCTAGAATTTATTATGATCCTCCTGCCTTCACCGTGAGAGCACTTGGCCTATGGCCATTACTAACCCTGCCATGCCTGCGTCCTTCCCTGGTGAATGGCTGCTAGTATTAATCTGAACTAATTTGATGAAGCAGATGGGAGTACTGGGTGGCTTGCAGGGGGAACCCTGATTTCATCAAAGCATTTTTTTTTTATCATCAGGCCAAAATCATGTGTTCTTCGATTTGCAAATGCATTGCATGCAAAAACTATGAAGAAAGCCCAGAACGAAAAATGCTAATGAGCACATCCCACTACATGGAAGCTGGAGACTTTGAAGGCAGCCACCATCTGTCCCCAACCAAGTTCTCAGGACCTCCAAAACTGAAAAAAAATAGGTAGGTTCTCTGAACAATTAGGCTGGGGTGGTTTTGAGGGAGGTTTGGAAACCACATCTGCACTAGCTGGAATCTGCAGGACTACATGGGGCAGGAAGGACAGGAAGATAAAGCCCATTGTGCTAGCATGTATACACACACACACACACACACACACACACACAATACACAGGGCTTCCTTGGAGGCCTCACTGTGGAACCTGGTTCTCCTCCTAGCTTGATCTTTCTTTCCCTTTGCCCTGTCTGAGGTATCCCTGTTTGTACTTAAAAGCTCTGTCCTTGTTGTTAGCAGGCTGGTGGTATTCTGGTGTTCCTGAATGAGGCCAGAGTCTTGATCAATTAGGCAACAAATGCTTGGCACTACCCCTCCTTTTCCACCTTCCTTTTCCTTCCCTTCCCTTCCCCTTCTCTTCCCTCTTCCCTGCCCATTTTTCAGGCTAGGGATGGAACCCAGGATCTCTCTCTTGCTAGGCAAGCACTGTCCCACTGAGCCACACTCAGCCCAGCCCTGATATTCTTTACTGTGAGCAGCGGCAGAGATGTGTCCTTGATACAAGCTAAACTCTTAGTGAAGGGATTGTGGTTCAGTGTCTTCCCATTGGATGTCGTGAAGCCACACTAATGTCAGCATCTCCCAAAGGCTGAGACATTATGTGATCATATATTATACTTGATTCATCTATTTAAAAATATTCTTTCCAGAGCTTGGGGAAGGTGACCACTGTGTAAATGTGGCCTGCTGTACAATCATGAGGATCTGAGTTCAAATCCTAGCTCCCACTTAAAAAGTCAGGCTTGATGGCCTATGCCAGCAGTCCCAGTACTGGGGGTGGAGATCAGGATCCCTGGGACTCACCAGGTCTACCAATGACTCTATCCTTAAAAACAGAATGCACCTTCTGGGGAGACCACTCAGTGGTAAACCCTGGCTTTGCAAGCCTGAAGGTGATGTGTAGGTGGGTGTGGCAAGTGCCTGTAATCCCAATGCATAGGATGCAAAGACAAGGGAATCCCTGATGCAATTACACACATTCATCTCAAAATATAAGGTGGAAGAGTAGTCAAGGAAGACACCAGTGTCCACCTCTGGCCTCCACACACATGCACTCAATTACACATATCCATACAGAGTCATCATACACCACACATGTACACACACATATACACACCCCAAAACCTAACCAACCTAAAGAAGAACATTCCTTTAAGTGCCACAGTTGGTCATGCAGGTGTCACAAATGAACCAACTTCATCCTGCAAAGTCAACCTCAGGCTTATTTGGTTAAAGACGTGAGAAGCACTCTCATCAAGCCTTTATCCACCATGATACTCTCCCCATCCTGAGGCCAGCCTCCTCTGAGGTTTGAGGGTGTCAGTGTGAGCCCTGCTCACAGCTGGCTGGGTAAGCCTTCCTGCTCCAGAGCTTAGAGAGGAAATGCCCAACCCTAAACTGCCCAGACGAGGCCAGGCCTCTTCAGGGTGCTGAGGGTGAGGTGACCTCATTGTATGCCCACAAGTATGATAGAGTCTCAGAGCCATGTGGCACTTTCAGCTCCTAAAGCCCTGCAAAAAAGATTTGTAGACCCCCACCCTGGCTGTCACACTGCCAGCTCTCCTCTGCTGACCTATCCAGGGAGTTGAGGGCAGCTGCACATTGGGAGTCCTACATCACCCAGCCCTGTACGACCTGTGCATTTGCCACTGAAGCACAGGAGCTCTGGGTCTGTCAGTGGCCTTACACTGAGACACTTAGACTCTGCAGGTGATGAAGACTCTCTGTGCTACCCTCCTGAGCCCAGCCTCACGTGAGCCTTCTTCCTCTATTTACTTCTGTTATGTTAAGACAGTATCTCTCCCTGTAGCCCAAACTGGGGCACGTGGGCTTGGCTCAAATAAAGCCCATTTTAGTAGCAGAGAGGGACATAGCTTTTTTAAATTTTTTTTGCAATTTTATGCATGTATAAGATGTGTTGTGATCATAATCCCCCTCTTGCTCTTTCTTCTCCCACCCTATCCCTACTGACCCTCTCTTCCAAACTAGTCCTCTTCCTTTCATTTCTGTTTTGTTTGGGGTTTTTTTTTGGGGGGGGGGTTGTTTGTGACTTACTTTTTGTGTTTAATTAGGGCTTCTCACCTGTGCATGGGGATTTGGTTATTTACTGGGTCATGGGCAGTTTACCAGTGGCTACACCCATGAAGAAAATGCCCCTTTCTCCCTGCAGCCATTAGCTGCCAGTCACTCCTCAGAGAGGGCTGGGGCCTTGTGAGCCCTTCTCCTATCCATGCTGGGATGTGGAAAGATCCAGTCCTTTGCAAGATCTTCTGAGATGGTTCCTGGGCCTTGAGAGGGGGGGTGATGTAGGTGCCCTCTAGAGGCCACCGGTTCTTGAGCCAGAATGGGTGGACACTGCTCTGCTGAATGGAGAAGGCACTGAGTTGTTGTGTCTCTCCCCAGGCAGGCCTTCTCCTGTATTTCCTGGGAGGTAGTAGAGGCCACGTGTGCCTGCCTGCTGGCCCAAGGTGAGGAGGCAGAGCAGGAGCGCTGCTCCCCAAGCTTGGCCGAGCAGATGGTCCTGGAGGAGTTCGGAAGGTGCCTGTCGCAGATTCTCCACATTGAGTTCAAATCCAAGGGGCTGAAACTTGAGTAGAGTGCAAGCTGGTAAAGGGAATGCCTGAGCCTTGGGGAGTCTGCACCTAGGAAGGTGGTCCAGAGGGAAGAGCAGGAGGCCATGCAGCATGGCCAGGCCACCTGTAAGGTCTGAGTGGGACTAGCCAGCCTGCTCAAGGCATCCTGAAGTGCAGTCAGGCAGCGCTGCCCTGGGGATGGACATTGGCCTTCCTGTTCCTAGGGAGGCCCTCTGGGGACTCCCTGCTCTGTATGGGTGGCTCTCTGCTTGTTGTTATATGTTTGCTTTTCAAATCGCTTAGTAGTTTCTCCATTCGAGTTGTTATGAGACAGCTACAGGTCTCTAGAGAGCTAGGCTCTTCAGGTAGACTCCGCCCACATCATAGGTCAGGTGGCCAGCAGGGGTCTTCCGGGCTAGGCCTGGGACAGGAGGTGCAGGAGGGCGATCAGGTTGGAACTAGTTTCTTCTGTATTTCTGCTTGAAGTGAGAAAACTGTCTCCTGTTCAACCCTCTTCTCCATGATTGCTGGTCAACTGTGGCCTGCAGACACCAGCAGGTGAGGTGGGTTGTTACGCCCATGCTCTGCACTCTGTTGTGAGAGTGAACCTTTCCAGGGTGCTGGTTGGAAGTAGGTTAATAACTGAAAATACATTTGTCTCAACAGCTACTCTGGGTTCCACTAAGACCTTGTCCTTTCATGAGCACTGCGACTTCATCACTTTGAGAGTGTTAGGAAACCTGGGCACAGACAGGATGGTGATTGGAGGCTGGCTAGGGGAAGCTGGGAGCTTACTGACAAGAAGCAAAGCCCTGGAGATGGCTCAGAAGTAAAGCACACAAGCACGAGGACCTGCGTTTAACCCCCAATCTGGGTTAAAAACAAACACCCTTACCCCTTACAGCCACAAAAAACCCCAACCAATCAAACAACAGAAAAACAAACACCCCCTACTCCACTCCCCAACCCTTCCATAGCCCCCCAAAAACCCACAAAACAAACACACAAAAGAACAGATACAGACTTTTAATCCCTGTGCTGGGGAAGCAGAGACAGGAGACGCCCCAGGACTCACCGGGCAGCCAGAAGAGTCTAATTGACAAGTTCCAAGTGGAAGAGAGCCTGGCTCAAAAGACAAAGTGGACAGCTCCTGAGGACTGTCACTCGTACACATGTGCCTTTGCACAGACACACCATGAAGAGAAGACATAGAGGAGGTGGAAGATGATGGGGTAGGTAGCTGGACAACTTAGAGTCTGGGCTGCTGTGGGAGTAACTGCAGGACCTCCTGGAGCCCTGGTGCTGATGGCCTAGCAGGTAACAAGGACTCAAGAGGCCCTGATAAGCTGCTCAGCTCTGCAGAACTAGAGTGACAGCTTTTTATTAGGGTACCCCCACCACTGAAGCCAGGGAGAAGGAAGGCTGCTGCTTAACAAGGGGGCCCTGAGGGACTCCTGGACCATGTGACAGGGTTGCAGGCATTGGGAGGGACATGTGGGAGGACTGAGGTGAGGCAAGGCTGCCATAGCTCCTGGCCTGGAGAATTGGGGATAGGGACACATGATGCTCACGCCCTGGACAGGAGGCAGCAATGCTAGAAGGATGCCACATAGGGCAGGCTTCAGGCTGGAGGCTGACTGGAACAACTCAGGTGTCATCCTTCTGGGGATTCTTTTGGAGCACAGTATGACCTGTAGACCCTACTCGACACTGGGGAGGACCTGCTAGTCTGTCTTCTGTAAGCCTCAGGGTCCAGATGCCTGCTCAAGTCAGAGTTAAAGAAGTGTGAAAGAGGAGGAGAAAGAAGAAGCAGGTAAATGCTCGGTGACTAAGAACAGCTTCTCCAGAGAACCAGAGTTTGGCTCCTAGCATCCACATTGGGTGACAGGTCCAGCTCCGGGGTCTGTGGCCTCCATGGGCACCTGGACACACATTCACAAACCACCACTTTAGAATTTTTTGAAAAGAAGAAGAAAGAGAGTAGGGAAGAGGGGGCCTAGGGGTTTAGGGGTTTAGTCCAGGCAGACAGTCTTTGTGACTGAAGCAGCTGGCCTGGGAGTGGGAGCTGGGTCTGAAGCACAAGAGTATATGAGAGGAAGTGGCAGAGCGTGGGGACATTGCAGGGACAGGTAAGTAAAGATTGCATTGTCTATGAGGTTGGATTCACCCTTGGTGTGGTTGTGGACTTCTTTGGTCTCCCCTGTTCTACAAAGGACACACATAGGCAGCCAGGGAGACACAGCAGGTGAGGCTCGCTCAGTCCAGCGCATGGGCGCCTGGCCCTCCTGTCACTTGTTACCTTCTGCTCAGAGCCAGTTTCCCCTTCCTGTCTCCATATCCACTGCTCCCGGGTGGGCCTGGGCCCACTTGTGGCTTTGTTCATGTCAGCATCACACTAGACGGCTGCATCAGACTGAGCTGAGGATCAACTAACTGCTCCTGGGCGCAGCAGGCATTTGCAGATGCTCTGCAGTCCATGTGGAATTTGGGTTTAACCCTTACCTAGTGCATGGGTGGATGTCTACCATTACCTTTACAACACACAGCTGACCTGCCAGGCATTGTGCTAACAGAATATGGCTTCTAGTGGCCTCACAGAACCTGAATTGAGGCACACTATGCCCTTAAAACACGTAAAGGCACCTGCTGCCAAGCCTGTTGACCTGAGTTCAGTACTCAAGGTGCACGTGTGTATGTGCACACATACACAAAATATAGAGGACCACACCTGCACCATGAACGATGGATGGAAGCAAAGAAGAAACAGTCTCAGATACTTACTAGTTTTTATTGTCACACAATGTAATTACTCCAGTCAAAACATCTTAATTGTAATAACAGCATCAAAGCAGAGAAGAGAGGGTTGGCTTGAGGAGTTGGCAGAAGATTCTTCTCAGCCTACAGTGACTTTAAATTACAGCACAGGACACACATACCCAGTGGCCGTGGTCTCAGGACTGCTCTAGATCTTCTGAGGAGGTGGCCAAAGGGAGGCCAGGCAGGCTGTCAAGGGCCCCGGCTTCTGGATAAGGAAGAATAGCAGTCGGGTAGTTAGCATGAGAGAGAATCACATCACAGTACCCATGGAGAGGGCTGAGTTCTCAGGGTTAGGGGACCCTGATTTGGGGACAGCATCATGTGTCTACCCTCTGAAGGACTGCCCACTCTTCAAAGAGGGCAGGCCATTGAAGATGTGAACTGGTGTCCAAGAACACTTTCCCATGGTACAAGATCAAAAACAAATGGAAACACGGAACCCCCTGGCAGATCTGAGGTGCCCATTGCAGGGACAGTCATGCAGAGGTTAGAAGCTTTCTAGAGGCCCGGGGGACCTGGGGATGAAGATTCTAACATGATCAGTTCTCCCACACGTGTGTGTGTGTGTGTGTGTGTGTGTGTGTGTGCATGCACGTGCCCTTGAAGCCAGAAGACAGTGTCAGATCTTCTGGAGCTGGAATTATAGGAGGTTGTAAGTCACCTGATACAGGTACTGGGAACTGAACTGTCTTTGGATGAGCAGCAAATGTCTTCAAGTACTGGGCCATCTGTCCAGTGTCACCCCACCCCTGCCCACACACCCCCCTATTGGTTTAATCTCCTGCCCTTCAGCTCCTCTTGGAAGGGCAGAAAACTGAGTGAGGAAACAGCTCCCACAGCTGACCTGTCAGGCATTGCGCTAACAGAATATGGCTTCTCCTGGCCTCACAGAACCTGGCTTGAGGCACACAATCCCCTTAAAAGTACTGTGCCAAAAATAGGGGCCAGGAGAGTGACCTGTGCCCAAAGCTGCACTCTCTTCCCAGTAGTGACATGAGCCTGTTGACACTCAGCCCAAGCAAAGGATGTTTGAGTGTGACCTGCCTCCGTCCTAAGGACAGAGTCGGGTGATGGATGTGCCCCTGTGGCATTCCATGGAATCCCTTTTCACTTTTTTCCTGCCAACCCTGGGGGCACCCACAGCCCAAGATGCAATCTTAGATGGAAAACACTCCCATACCTTTAAGGTGCAAGAAGCTCAGAAACTCCATTATGGTGTGCACAATGTTCCTCTCAGTCAGGGTCCCATCAACGCTTTCTAGACAATGGAAAAGAACAGTGTTCACAGCCTGTCTCCTCACCACCCTATCATCAGAGGCCAGGGAAGCTGGCTGAGAGCATAAAGGCATCCTAAACCATCCAGGGCCTCTCTAGAGAAGTGGAGGGGTCCTGGGCTAGCTCTTCAAGAGGCCTCTGTGGCCAGCTCCCTCGCTGTAGCTCCATGGCCCATGACTTTGCTCCCCAGTCCTGGGAGTTGAGAGGTGTGTGAGGCTGAAGACTCTTGGGTCCTGCCTGGCTAGGGTACCTTTAGGCTGTGATTGGAGGCAGGAGGGTGGTAGGTTTGACTGTCATACCCCCACATGCACCTGGGAGAGCCAAGAATGACGGTACTTACATCTAGGGACTCAGGCCTTACCTGGTCTCCCTTCCTCCACTTCCAGTTGTAGCTCCCTCTTGCCTGTGAGACCATGCTTGTCACTAAAAGATCTGTGGTTGTCAATGGCATCTGTTTGCAGACCAGAGAGGGAGGACTTGCTGTCACTGAGTCTCATCACATTTCACCCCCAGGGGAGACCCCCACAGAGCTGGACCACCAGTATAAGGCCAATGTGTAGAAGCCCCAGAAGAGGAAAGCAGTGTCTCTAGGGGGACCCTGCACAGGACCTCAGGCAGGTCTTGTCAACCCTATGCCTATGTTTCTCTCATAATGACCACATCTGCAGCATGAACACGTGACTTCATGCAGACTCGGGCTGGGAAGCATGAGCCCCTCTCCACTGCTCCCTCCATACTGGTGGACTGGGGACAGGGAGTAAATATATATTTTGCCTCTACCCATGTGTCAGGGGACAGGGAGTGAGTACTTAAGATAGACAGGCATATTAGATCCAGCTGTGCATATAAATTTGAAACAACTAGGTAGTTCTCAGTGTCTTCCAGCCCAGGCCCCTCCTTCGGGATAGTTCACATCTAAAGGCATTAATGCAAGTCACAGACATCCAGGACACCAACTAGGTCAGGGCAGGTGGGGAGTAGAGGGAAAGGGGGCAGCACCAGACACCTCTGTCTGCAACCACCTTTCCCCTCTGTGGCTGCCTCTCACTGAAGGGCTCTCTTCATCCCCCTGGTGATTCCACAGCCCCAGGCAAAATCTCCATCTCTGGTGGTCACGAGTATTAAAACCTTCACACAGCATTAGGATGCAGATGGACCTGTCTCCCCATTCCATGGTGGCTAGCAGGCAAAGTCCTCAGACTCTAGCCCTCCCCAGCCCTGCAATGCAGAGAAAGCACTAGTGACAGAGGTCAGGGCAGGACCTGTGCTGCAGGGACAAGACTAGTGTTAGTGTAAGGTGCTGGGACTGGAGGAGCAGGTTTGAGCAGAAACCAGCTCAGATGGGTCTTGAGGTGGGGTGTCTGGCTACCTTCAGTTGGTCAGAGTTCCCTATTGGAGCTCAGAGGACAGCTTCAGGGTACCATGAAGTGGAAGACCTGTTTAGAGAGACCCTCGGACTCACAGGGCTCAAATGGAACTCCAAGGAGACTTGAAAGACTCCCACAGAAAATTTGAACAAAGTCCTATAGAGAGGTGAGGTGGGCAAGTCAGAAGAAACTTCTAGAAGGAACAGGTGCTGAAGTTAAAGGTGCAGAGAGGTGCTGGGAGGTCCCTCATGAGCTCTGGAGGTGCCAAGGTGCTGAGTGGAATCGGGAGGGTTTCAGAAGCAGAAGGGAAGGGAGGTTGAGGCCAGAGCAGGATCTCAGAGGCTCTGCCTTGATGCAGCAAGGAGGAGAGGCACTGGGGTTCCCAGGAGGCTGGTATGGATGACATCAGGGACCCCCGGGATGAACTCATTTGCTATGAATAAGAGTTGAGACCTGGGGGGTCAGGCCTTTCAGAGAATGGCAGAACCCCACCCCAGCCATGCAGCAGGTGTTTTAAGGTGGCAGCTGGGTAGACTAATGGAAACCCGTAGTCCCCACGGGAATGCCCCTGCTTCTTTTCATCTGAGAGTGAATGGGCTATGAGAGCAGTGTCTGGCTCCCATAGTCACATCAGGACCCACAACACAGCCTCAGCAGTTCAGCCCTGCATCACTCACGTGGGCCTAGAAGGTAGCCAGCGCTGTTCAGGGTCCAGCCTCTCTTCTCCTTTGCCTAAAACAGGATGACACAGGTCAGACAGCCTGGGTCCCTTGGGTGAGGAGCAGAGTAGCCTGCCTGTGCCAGACTCCAGCACAACACAGAGCAGAAGTCTGCCCATCCAGGCTGTCTGGAGTGATTGCATTTGACCTGAACACACCACTGTGTGCACGAATTCGGGGTCCACTAATAGTCAAGCCAGAGCAGGACTCAGCTGTTGATAACCCCCAGCATTATTTTCAGAGCCAGATGACAGACTTACTCCTGAGCACCCTCAGGACTGAGGGCTGTGCCTCCAGCACTCCCAGTCTTCAGGGGAGGCTAGTTACCACAGGCGTTGGCCAACAGATGGGAGCCTTTTCCTTCCTGTTCTATTGAGACAGTACCTAGAATAGCCCAGGCTAGCCTAAAATTTGCTGTGTAGGGGAGGTTGATCTTGAACTTTTGGTCCTCTTGCCTCCACCTCCCTCCTGAGCCCTGAGATTACAGACCTGGGCCTCTCCACCTGACCGTGATTGGAACTATTTTGAGTCTGTGTATAGATGGTCCTTCTCCTGGGCCTCCCCACCCTCCAGCAGCTTCAGGGACATGCCCCTACCCCCACCCTTGTCGTAGGGGAGAATGAACCATCCTTTGCTCCAGGCTGATCCTCTTTACTGGCTGTCTGTCCCCAGCACTTACTGGCATCCCAAGCCCCAGAGTGGCTGACAGGGTCGCAGCCAACAGGAGCCAGGCTAGCAGGACAACGCTGCCTCTGACCATCTGGAAGGAAAGAAGTAGATGAATTGACATCCCCTGGGCAGCCCTGAGCTCATGCACATCTCACGCACACGCGCACACACGTCTGAGGGCCACTTGAAGTGCTGACTGCGATGGCATCGTTGTGGGAGTGGTGGAGTTTTGGGGACAGAGCCGTGAGGGGCAGGGTCAGGGTGGCCAGCTACAGGAGGACTCTAGGCTGGCAAGCCTTTGTGGAGAGCGGGTACCTTGAGCAGCGGTGGGAACCGGTCGTGGCTGGTCCGTGCAGGTCCGGGTGTCTCGGTCCGGGCGTGTCGTGGAGTGGCGGGCCAGAGGGTCTCTCACCGCATGGCGCAGCGCAGCAGCGTGGGGGAAGCACACGAGGATCCCTCGACGTGTCCGCCGCAGGAGCCGCGCTGCCGCCGCTATTTATGCCCAGTGGGAGCTGACGCGTCACTCGCTCAGCCCCGCCTCCCGCCAGTCCCAGTCCCGAGGTCCGCTCCCGCTCCCTGGGCTCAGTCAGGAGAGGACCACCCCCAGTCCTAGACAGTCACCGGGCCATCCCTGCACCACAGAGCAACTCTCCACTGTTCCACCCGTGCTCACAAAAGAGTCCAGACACCCCCCATCCTGAGGCCGGCGGGAGGTCTTGGTCTCCTTCCTACTGCTGGGACTGGATGCGATCACCGCACAGCCCAAGCTAGGCCAGTCACAGGCACCTCCTAAGAAACCAAGTTCCCGGGTCCTGGATGTGACTACAGCTTCCCCCACCCCCCCCCACCCCCGGGCCCAGCGACCTCCACTCCTGTTTTGCTGGAAAAGGGGGAAGGGGATCAGCCATCCAGGGGAAAGGGCCACTGTCCACTTTCCTTGCAGCACCCCAGCCCGCCAGTCATCAGTTTTTCCTTGGAGGCCCCTCTCCTGAGTGGGCTCTGCTGTAGCTGCGGTTGAGTCTGGCAGAGCCCAGAGTGGAGCCCCAGGCCAGATCCTTGTCAAGGGGAAGACAGGGGTGCAGAGCTGTCCACACCTCGGGAGTTGAGTCACCTGCGCACACAGGGGAGCACACAGGGATAGCCTTACACCCTGCAATCACACCTGAGGACAGAAGCAAGAGCAGCAGCAACTCCGGGCTCCCAAAGTGTGAGGTATTTCAACCAGGTGCAGCCCTATGATGACTGCCTCAGCCTTTGGGGCCCATCGGGAACACATCTGTCCCCTACCTCAGAAGTGGACCCCACTGGCATTGTCAGCCAGGTCCTGAGAAGCGTGTACACACAAGAGAGCTCTGTTCTCGGATTACCATGGATTCGTCACTGAAGCAAGCTACAGAGTGAAGTAGGGTCGTTCAGGATAACCCCAATGCCCTGGTGAACACTGACCTCATCCAATGCAGAGCTTCCCCTCTCCATATAAGACCCTTTTGAGACCCCAGGGTAAGCAGAATACAAGGCAAATGGTGTATGTTAATTCCACATTCCAAGCGTCTCCACACTAGACTTAAGAAGCCATACTGACTGGAGCCACCCCTGGAGTGATCCACTGACCCACATGGACAGGAAGGTCATAGAATACTGGAAGACTCTGGGTCAGTATGCCCGAGCGTGTGTGTGTCACAGCACACATGCAAAAATCAAGGGATAATTTTGTAAAGTTAGTTCTCTCCTTTCAAATGTACATGGTTCTGGGAATTTGAACTTGGGCCTCCAGGCTGGTTCTGAGTGCCTTTTCCCTAAGCCAACTTGCTGGCCCTCCCTTTAACAAAATGGTACTTTGCCTCCAGCTCACTTCTTTTCTTGCAAATGTTCAAAACTAGTAGGATGACAACAAACCCCTCTGCCCACATCTCCCAGGAAATCCAACCTCAGGCAGGCTAAGTCTGAACACCAGGCCATCAGGTCCTTCTGGAGTCTCAGCAAGGGGGGAGGGATGTGCCTCTCACATGGGCCACTGGCTGAGATCTCTGCCAGCTGACCTGAAGGCAGAGCCTCAGTATGAACACCTGCTCAGAAGCAGCCAGGGCAGAGGGTGGAGCAGGACAAGCGAGTGTCCCATGGCCAATGAGAACATTTTGAAACACTGGAAACCAGACACAGTGGCTATGGCCTGCAGCTCAGTGGCTGGGGCTAAGGCAGGATGGTGTCCTGAGCCTAGAACTTCAAGGCCAGCCCTGGCAATGTGACCAGACACCATCTCAAAAAGTAAATAAAAATGAAGAAGAGGAGGAAGAGGTGGAAGAGGAACCAAGACCATCTGCTGGCCATTGCTCTCACAGGGAAACCAGACACGACCATAAGCAAACATTTGAGTGTTATGAATTCATTTAAGGTTACAGCAAGGTGGTGTGGTGGTGTGCACTGTAATCACAGCACTGGAAAGACTGAACAGCAGGACATTTAAGGTCACTCTCTGCTATAAAGTGAGCTCAAGGCCAGCTTGGAATAAATGAGGCCCTGTAAAGACAGGGGTAGTGGGAGAGGAAGGTATGCAGAGATCTGGGCTACACTCAGAACTCACCTTCCCTGCCACTCCCTCCAGGGTATCTCCACCCCTTGGGGTGGCCACTGTCACTGCTCCCAACTTTGGTTGGGTGAGAGGATTTCTGCCTGACTCTTAGAGTGTAGCTGGACCTGCCAGGGAAACCCTGGGAGGTAAGAAGGGGGAACAGGAAGGGCTGTGACTCCCTCATCAGTGACAGGCTCACTCCTACAAATGAGGACAGGGTGCCGGGTACATGCTGTGCTGGAGCCCACGGCCCCATTCTAATGGGCTCCTCACTCAGCAATGACCCAATGGAGTCATTTGTCAACTTGTCATCTTCAAGGCGGCCCAGCGTGTGACTAGCAAAATGGGTCACCATTAAAGTAATGGACACGAAACACAGAGCGTCATTTTCCTACCTATAAGTCCAGACTTCCTCAGAAGCTCTACTTGCCACTGCTGCCAAGAAAACCATCCAAATCTGAACACCAAAGAGGGCTGGAGACTCAAGGACAGTATCCCACACAGAAGTATGTCTCAACAGTGCACATGTACTGTGGTTGTGGCCCTGAAATCACCAACAGAGGGCCAGTCTAGTGCAGACCCCAATATGCAACCATTCTCTAAATAACTACTTGGCTATCATGAGAAAGTCTGTGGATTCAGGGAGCCAAACCTTGCTGGCAGGCAGATCTGTCTGGGTAAAGAGCAAGGGCCCTGCACTTTCTAAGTGGAGGACAGCAAGTAGGTATACCTCTTTTCAGTTTTCCTTTTCTTCTTCCTCCTGCCTGGACTGTGAATGTGGGAGCTGGAGTTGAGCAACCATTTGGGAGCCCAAGGTGATGGCTGTGGATGGCAGCCAAACCAAAGGAGCCTACCTGTAATGGTTGTGGGCACCTGAAACTGGGTCCTGTACTACCAACCTTGTTTCAGAACAGGGGGACATCTACATTTTATTCAAGCCCTTGTTATTTGGAGTTTTACAGTGGATGTATTTGGAGCTACTATGATCAGCATCTCCCACAAAACACCAGATGGCTGATGGGTAAATGAACACATACAAGCAAATGGAAGAGCAAGTCATCATCGGTGCTGGTGATGCTGGGAAGATCGACTCATGAAGGGAGAGGCTGGGAAGAGTCATCTGACTGATAAGCACCCCTGCATCCCACTGTGATTTCATTATGACTGGAAAAGGAGCTAAGCAAATGGCTGGGTGATCTAAAACTGACTGACCTACACCCTAAGATGCCTGGGCCCTTGACTATCTATTCCCATGGTTTCTAGCTGGTCTTCTGGCCCTAGTAACACAGTAGCCACTGGAAAAGGTCTCCAGACTTAATTCTCTGGGGGAAAACAGTAGCTGGGGCTAGGGTTGTGGTTCAGGAGTAGATCATGTGCTTAGAATCTCCCTCCATGGGACTGGGAGTGTGGCTCAGTGGCAGAATGCCTCTCAGGCATGCATAAGCCACATAAAACATTAAACAAAACAAAACATCACCTTGGGAAAGATTTAGCTAAAATGACAAGATAGAACTGTGCCATCCTGTGAATATCTAGTTCCTGTATTCACCTGTCCAACGTAACTGTTACACAGCTTCAAAACACACATGACATTTGGCTCACATCCTTCATATAACTAGCTGATGCTTTCCTAGGGGTCGTGGTAGGGGGGCTTGAGGTCTGGTGTGCAAGCTGAGAAGGAGGAATACCTGAGGACATTTGATGATGTTCAGTTAAAGAGTTCTATATTGTTACAATTTTTACTTAAATTTTTATGTGTTTTGCCTGAGTGTATGAATGTGTGCCAAGTGCATGTGATACCTACAGGGGCCAGATGGTAGAGTCAGATCCCCTAGAACGAGTTACACGGGATTGTGAGCAGCCACGGGGATATGGGTCCTCTGGAAGAGCTGCTGCTCCACTGCTGAGCATCTCTCCGGCCCCACACTGGTTCTATCATAATTCTGGAGTTTTTTCTTAATTTAATTTCTTATTACTGGTGTGTGAGTGTGCTTATGTGTACAGGTGTGTACAGGCAAGGATACATGTGGAGGCCTGTGGTGCACCCCAGGAGCTGTGCACCTTGCTTTATTTTGTTTTGTTTTGAGACTTAGTCTCTCAGTGGGATCTGGAGCTTGCAAATTAGGCTCTGCTGACTGGACTCTGAGCTCCAAGGATTTGCCTGACTGCCTCCCAGCAAGGGGATTACAATTGTGCACCATTTATGCCCAGGGTTTTTACACAGCTGTTGGGGATGGAATGCAGGTCACATGGCAACCACTTCACTGACCATGCTCTCTCTCCAGCCTCATTAGCATGTGTTAATTATGCATAATAATGGGCTTCATTATGACAGGTCCATACATGCATATAATGCATTTTGATTATATTTGCCTCCCATTACAGAATTCTGTCCTTAAGAACTTTCTGGAAGGTGGTTGCCCATTCCTACCCAGCCATGGCAGGGCTTTCTGATGAGATCCCTTGTGTGGCCTGGGATGTGCTGGATAGGCACCATGGCCCTGAAGCTGAAAAGAGAGGCACATGGGACATGGAAGGACCTGGTAAGCACTGTGTTCTGCTCCAGGTGGGATGTTAAGGCAATATGTTTCCGAGGCCAGTACAACACCACTTTCTTGTGGAACCCCACCCAGCATAGTTGCCTGGACCACAGCACCTCTGCCCACTGGTCTCCCAAGCACTGAGAACTGAGCTGCCTTCCCTGGGAACTGCAGAGACACACCCTCTCCTGGCAGTCTGGGATTCCACCTATACCCAGGGGTGACTCACCCAGCTCAGTCTGAAGCAAAGAGTGGCTGATGAGCAGGCCACTAATCACGCTGGGGCTGAGGGAGCGGGTGACTCAGCGCCAGCCCTGGCCAGCTGCACCTGTTTCCTGGCCCTGAGTCAGACAGACCTATAGCATTGTCCAGGCCAGACAGGGCCCATCTGACTTTCGGGATGTAAAGTCTCTGGGGGACTGATAGGCTGTGGGGGACACTCCATCTTTCCCGAGCTGTGCAGCAGGGCCATCTACAGCCTTGCTTCTGTCTTCTTCTAAGGGAACCAGCACATTTCAAGGGACTTCACAAACCTCGGTGTCACCAGCCCTCATTCAGACTGTGACATCCATTCTCTTAAGCACCAATGTTCCTTCTGCCACTGCCACACAAAGGTGCCAGCTGTCGGACTTCAAAAGCAGCTTCTGAACATTCCCAGCGGCTGCTTTTCTTCTTGGCGTCTACTTCATTTTTTCCTGATGGCTTCTGGGGTTCCCGCTGTGTATCTTCGTGTTCCCCCATGTTCAGAACCTCAAGGGCTGAGCAGCAGCTTCCCATGGAGACAACAGCACCCACCCGCCTCCTTCCAGGTGGGCTTTGTGGACAGACATTTTCACTAGAGTCATGAGAGCCACTGTGGGGTTGTGTGACTCGGGTGATAAAAACCCTAGCAAGTACATGGAAGCAGTCCCCGCTCTCATCTACCCATTCCTCCTCAGGGGCCCCATCTGCTCATGTGGTCTCCAGGCAGCAGACACCTCTCAGCTCAGCTTCTGCCTTTATCCCATCCAAATCTTCCCTGCTCTGTGTGCAAGTGTGCCAGTTTCCTAGGGTGGAAGGGTTCTGAGGATATCGAGTTTTCCTGTGTCAAATCCAAGACAATCTGGGACACTAGTGGGTTGCCCCCCTCTCTCCATGTCTGCACCAGCCACTCCTCCCCTCACCTCAGGAAATCTGACAAAGTCTCCTCTCCCACAGGGCACTCCTGTGTCCTCACCCTTTCCTCTCCACCCCACTGACCCCATCCTGAGCACCCCCCGGCCTCCATTTCTCTGAATCTTTCCTGTAACACACCACCCTGTTCACCCCACTGTTCCCTGAACGGCTCAGGCATGGTTAGACACATACAAACAGAAAATGTGAGCTAAATTAGAAATTCAGATAGACAATTTTAATTTTTTTATATTTTTAAAAGATTTGTTTATTTTCATTTTATGTGCAAGTTGTTGTACTCGTGTGTATGTATACACACCACATGTTTGCAGTGCTCATGCAGGCCAGAAAAGGGAATGGGATGCCTTAGAACTGGAGTCAGAGACAGTTGTGAGCCACCATCCTCTGAGAGCCATCGGGACCTCTGGAGGAGCAGTCATCTCTCCAGTCCCTAGAAATCTCCTTATACGTATTTAAGTTCACGAAGCACCCTGAGAAAATCAGAGGACATCTTCTCAAGAGTTGATTCTCTCCTTCCACCCAAGGGTTGAACTCGGGTCACCAGCGTTGCCAGCAAGCACCTTTCCCAGCTGAGCCATCGTCTCGCCAGCCCAATGAATGAGTGTTTTTGAATATATGCTTCATGCAGTATATATTCAGGACATACAATCCAAAAGAGTTTGTTCTGGTGATCTGAATGTAATTGCATGCATGCCCCGCATTTCTGCCTGTCCCTAGGTACCAGAGCAGGTGGAAGGTGGGGGCCCAGTCTTCAAAAACTGAACTCGTAGGCTCAGCGGTTAAGAGTACTGGCTGGCTGCTCTTGCAGAAGAGTCGGGTTCAGTGCCCAGCACCCACACAGGTGCTAATAACTTTCTGCACTACAGAGGGTTACACACTCTGGCCTCTGTGACCACTGTGTGCACATGGTACACAGACATACAAGCAGACAAAACACCCATATATGTGAACACGTAAATTAGTTTATTAATCAAAAACAAAAACCCTCTGAGCTCTTAAGCCAAGTGTGATAGCCAGGCATTGTGATGCACACCTTTTATGCTTTAAAAGAGGCAGGCAGAGCTCTGTGAGTTCAAGGCCAGTCTGATGTACACGGTAAGTATGAGGATAACCAGTATTGCTTAATGACACTTTCAGAAAAAGCAAATCGACCAAGTAATGAACATCACCAACTAAGTCATGAGCAAGGGCATAGGAGCCAAGTCCTATTGCCCCCCCCCCCCCTTAAACATAACTCTTCTAGAAAAAAAATGGACATGAGCGGTAATTAGGAGGAAATCCAGCAATGGGCCTGTAGTACCTACAGGCTTCTTCTCTCACTCTGATACACAAACAACAGTGTCCGTGGTGGTGACCTGGGTAGGGGGAATTAAATTCCCAAGCCCTGTTATTCTATTTGAAGAGTCAGGCTGAACTCAACAAGGAAAGGACATGGCCAATTACTGTCTCCGGGGACAGCTTTTTCCGGGGAGTGCAGCTGTCCTGCAAGCTGCCCGATGGCAGCCCCTGCCTGACAGCTGGCTTTGGCCAGCGCCATGGCCAGGGAAACTCACTCTGTTGGATGTGAGTGTGAGTGTGCAGAGCAGGCTGCAGGGTTTTTCTCAGGAAATGGAATTCAGGAACAGCTGTCAAACCTGCCCCAGGTTCCCCAGCCACTGTCCTGGTCCCTGATCAACCCCCATGAATGACCCTGGCAAAGTTCTCCTTCCCAGACTCCCACTGTTTTGTGTAACAGATTTTCCCCCAAAACTATGAGGCAAGTACTAAGAGGGCCCATTTTTTCTACCTCCCACCTGATGCAGCATCACCAGGGGTCCCTTTAGCTTTTGACTCAAGTAGTTTGTGTGCATTGGTGCTGGCTGGAGGCCTGGAGCACCACAGGGAACAGTGGTTGTGTCTCCAGGGCCAGCTTTTTTCTTTTCCTCCTTGTGGTCCTTTGGGCTTCCTCACAGTATGGCAGTACGTGCCCAGCCAGAAGAAGCAAGAGAGGCCAGACCAGATTACCATATCACATCCCGTATATTGTATCGGGCAAAGCGGCCACAGCTCAGCTGGATGTAGGGGCATGTGGTTGTGAGGAATAAACCCTTCTCCCAGGAACATTTCAGGTCCCCTTTAAGCTTCTGAAACCCAAATCTGACCCCGCTTCTATTTTGTCTGGAGACGCGGGAGCTGTGTTCCCATCCATCAAGTTCAAATGTTTTTGGGCATTGGAGGCTCTCCAGGTCTGACTTGAACCCCTCTTCTTACCCCACACTGTCTGCTTTAGCCTTCTTCTCACTCCTCAGCTTTTGGTCTATGCCCATGAGTTTCCAGTGATGCATGTTCTTGTTCTAGAAACATCTGTACTTCTCACTGCTGGGAATGGAAGTAATGACACCATATTGACTTCAATCCCTTTTCTTTAAACCAGTCACATGGACAGAAAAATGGTAGGTACTGACCAGGAACTAGGAAGAGGTCAGTCCCACCCATGCCACAGCGGGATGCTTCCAGAAGGAAGCTGCTTGCCCCAGCCTACAGGTGTCTTGGAGGGAAGTGGAAATGTGGAGAGATGGATCAGGGGACCAGAGCCTTTGGCTCCCTGCTCTGTAAATCCATGGGCAGCAAGAGGAGCCCAAGGATGTGGTGGTGTACACCTGGGCCCCCAATGGTCTTCAGAGACAAGCTGACTGGCGCCTCAAGGGACAGAGTCTAGCCAGTGGCCAGGGGGGTGCACGGAAGGTAAGCAACATCCAGTCTGGCTGAGAGGGCAGGGTATATGTTTCAGGGCCTGACAGCTACAGCCGGGCAGGGGCCTCAGTGATGTTCCAAGCCCTAATGAGGTGTTTCTGCATAGATGAAAGACCAGCCTGGGCTGCCAGCCTGCCTGACTCTAGGAGCATGGCTTTCATGTCACATCTTCTTTAATCTGGGGAGCTGTTCACAATGGCCCTGAATGGCGGAGCTGGTTCTACCTATGCCAGGCTCAGTCCACAGAACCCTGGCAGGCTCTGGCTGTTCTGTACGGCCTCTGTCCCTTTAAGGTGTCTGCAGAAGTTTCTCACTCACCCTTCCATGACTCTAATGCCTTTCCTCACCACTTGCTCCCTGGTGCTTGGAACCTTCAAGATTGGGCAACCACCCTTACCTGGTCCTTGTGGTTCATGGAACCTCAGGAGGAAAGATCATGCAATCAGGACACGCCTCCTGTAATGCATTGTAGGGGCCACCTAACCTGCCCTTCTCCTCACTCTAGCTTCAGACTAGAAAGTGGGGCCCAGTGAGGTACCAACTATCTCAAAGCCACACCCTGGACAGGGAAAAGGCTTGGCATTACTGGGGAAAGGTCAACTTGAGACCCAAGGACAGGAGGAAGGCCTGAGCTGGGTTGGGCTGAGTTCCCTTCCTGACACGTCCTCACCCTCATGGCCTCAGAGGGAAGCTACACAGGTGTGGGGAATGGCGGCTGATTAATATTTTCAGAAGGGACAATGAGCTTCCTGGGTTTCTGCACAGGAAACAGGCTTGATCCCAGGTGGGGACCAGATCCCCTGGAGCTGGAGTTAAATGGCTGGGAGCCACCATGTTGGTGTCAGGAACAGAACCTGGTCCTCTGCAAGAGCAGCCAGTGTTCTAAACCACTTAGCCATCTCTTCAGCCCCCAACAGTGTATTTTGTCCCTTTGTCTTTCAAACAGGGTGAGCTCGATGTCCTCTGGCTCTGGGAAACTTTCTGTCAACTGATGAGTGGCTGTACACTGTCTCATGAGGAGGGAAAACCCAGCACAAGACAACCTGGAGATAGCAGGTCCACACTTAAACTCTTAACTGTGTCAAGTGAGAGAATTAAATAGCATTTAACACTCCTCTCTGCTAAGAGTTCAGCCCTGAAGACAGCTGTTGGCATTTTTGTCCTATAACCAAGAAGAGATTTCAAATTACTTTCAGATCTCCCCTTTCCCAAGACACGGCTTTCTTTAAAAGAGTGGGTTGTCCCAGCACAGCATAGGGAAGAGTCAGGCACCAGCTGTGGAGCCTGTGGACTGTGGAACCCTGGAGCTGCTGCAGTCTTACAGTAAGGCCCCACAGGCTGGGCTGACTGAGGTAGAGAAGCCCCAGAGGCCACCTTGGCCACTGGTGAAGATGCCCAGCCTGACCCCATCACTTGTATGACGGTGAGGTGGAAGGCTTCTGGGTACCAGCCCGCACATGAGGCGAGGCGGTTATGGGAATCATTGTGAGCTGTGGATAGTTCACACAAGTTCACCAGGACTTGAGCCTGGGTCTGAGTGACTCCTAACCCCTCGGCTTTTAACTCCTGCCTCAGTGTTGTAGTTAGCTGCAGATGTTAATTTGACACAAGCCTAGAGTCACTTGGAAAGAGGTAACTTCACCTGAGCAAATGCCTCCATAAGAGTGACCTGTGGGTAAATCTGTGGGTCATTCTCTTGATTGTCGGTCAACGTGAGAGGGCCCAGGCCACTGTGAACGGTGCCATTCCAGGAGGCTAATGACTGTGAGCCTGACGGTGAATCAATAGGTAAGCAGTAAGTTTCCTGCCTCTGCTTCTGCCTGAGACCTGCCCTGACTCTCTTGGAGATCTAAAGTGATTGGGAACTGTAAGCCAAGTAAGCCCTTTCCTCTCCAAGTTGCTTTTTTTTTAACATTTATTTATTTATTTATCTATCTATCTATCTATCTATTTATTATGTACACAGTATTTGCTCTACATATATGCCCGGGCAGATCTCAATGTAGATGGCTGTGAGCCACCATGTGGTTTCTGGGAATTGAACTCAGGACCTTGGGAAGAACAGCCAGTGCTCTTAACCTCTGAGCCACCTCTCCAGCCCTCCAAGTTGCTTTTAGTCAGTGTTTTATCACAGCACTAGAAAGCTAACTAAAGAAGCCCCAACTCAACAAGATCGTTAAGGAGAGGGACCTGAGAGAAAAGTATGCAGAGGCAATGTCAGGATGTACCTCCAGGAGGAAACAGAGTGACCTCACATTTTGGGTGCTTGGAGGGCACCAGGATAGCCCATAGCAGATAATAGAGAGAGCAGAACAGCCCACACCATGGTCCTGTGGGAAACCAGGCAGCCCGTCCTGCTGCTGACAGGAGCTGAGCTGGCAGCATTAGCCATAAACCTCACTACGAGCCACAAGCATCTAAGTCCTGGTCATCAGTGACTGAGGAGCTGGAGAACACTGTCAGAGGGCTGCAGGGTCCTCCTGGCTCTCCTGACAGTCATGGGCTTATGTAACTATCAAAGCCATTTTTCATATCAAGTGATGCAGCTGCCCTCCCAGGTCATGAATGACTGTGGCATTCTCCCAGCCTCACTAATCTGACCAGCCTCACCAACCTCACCATCCTCACCATCCTCACCATCCTCACCATCCTCACCAACATCACAGAGATTTTGGAAACCAAGGTTATATATTTGTAAAAAGCTTTTTTTTTCCCCAAATTACTTTTGGGAGAATTTGTAAAGAATCAATATTTTAAGGATGAATATTCTCTCTGGCTCCCCCATCCTGGGTTTCCTATGGCCCAGGCTGGTGAGGATGGTGAACATGGTGAGGATGGTGAGGATGGTGAGGATGGTGAGGTTGGTGAGGATGGTGAAGATGGTAAGGATGGTGAGGATGGCCTCCAACTTGGTCTGCACCTAAGAATGACCCTCACAGTCAAAGGACTTGTTTTAAAATACTTAATAACAAAAACTTTCTAAGTACAGATTGTTTTGTTTCATTAAAAAAAAAAGAAGGAATTTGGTTCTTCCAACAAAGCAAATCTTTCTTTTCTTGTCATCCTCCTCTCCCTGTGTTTTCTTAAAAACAAAAACAGTGGGCTTGAGACATCACCAGCCACCAAGCCTGATCACCTGAGTTCAATTCCCCGAACCCACATGGTGGAAGGAAAGAAACAGTTCCCACACACGTGCCACGATGTATGCTTGTGTTCCTTCCAAACAAACAAATAAAAATGAATTACAATTTTTATTGAAAAGAGAGAAAGGAAGAAAATAGCAACAGGCAGGTCTACGGTCAATAGGCAGAGTTTTCCCGACACACAGATCCTGGGTTCGTTCTCAGCAAGGAGGAAAGAACAGTGAAAATCATATTCTAACAAAGGTTCCATGCCACGCCTAACAGGGCTCTACACCTAGCAGGGCTTCGTGTTTTACAGATGTGCTTGGGCAGAGAGAGAATGCTCGCCCTGAGGCTGCAGCGATAGCTCTTCCAGAGGACTCAGTTCATTCCCAGCACCCATGTGGTGGTTCAGAGTCACCTTTAACTCCAGTCCCAGGACTCCAACACTCTCTTCTGACCTCAGAGAACACCCAAACACACATGCAAGACCACAGGTGACAATGACAAAACTGAGAGAGGCAGATTGTACACTGAGTAGGATTGCGATGCTCAGCCTCACAACCAGACGCGAGCAGTGGGCAATAGGGCTCACCAACTGATGGTTCTGGAAGCCCATTTTGCTCTAATAAGGAAGCATGGTTTGATTGCGTTTACAGCTAACCATGCCTCAAGAGATTTTCAATAAAGATCATATCCTGACTAACAATATATTAGGACTCAGGCTTCCATTCAGGCCACATCTCTCTCGGCATTCTCTTTAAAACAGTGTAAGACCGCCATCACAGGCCTCTCTGCCCAGTACTTGAGAAGGGGAGGCAGGTTTGTGAGTTCAAAGCCGACCTAGGCTACATACTTTTTTTTAATATTTTTATTTTATTTTATGTGTATTGGCTTTTTACCTGCATGTATTATGTGCACCATGTGCATGGCTTGGCTGGTGTCCTGGAAAGCCAGAAGACAACAGATCCTCTAGAGCTGGAGTTATAGTCTGTTGTGAGCTGCCATGTGGTGCTGGGAATTGAACAGAGCTCCTCTGGAAGAGCAGCCAGTGCTCTTATCCACTGAGCCATCTCTCCCCCCACCCCAAACTTATTAAGTAAAATATAAATAATGTGGTAGAGCACCCCTGTAACCTGAGCACTCAGGGTGCTCGGTTCCAGGCCAGCCTGAGCTACATATGGAGACCCTGTGTCAAAAAAAGGGGGGTGGTAAGGAGGCGACTCAGTGGGTAAGAGGGTTTGTTGTGCCATCACGAGGACCTAAGCTCAAATTCTCAGCAGGCACAGAAAAGGCTGGGCAAGGGAGCTAGAAAGTGGCTCAGTGGGTAAAGGCACTCGCTCTGCAAGGCGCACACCGTTAGCCCTAGCTTTGGGAGGCAGAGGCAGGTGGATCTCTGTGAGTTCAAGGCCAGCCTGGTCTACAGAGTGAGTGCCAAGGCAGACAGGTAGGGCTCTTTACGCAGAAAAACTGTGTCTTGAAAAAAAAAAAGCAACAAACAAAACAAAGCAAGAACGTGTTCTTGCAGGGGACCTGAGTTCAATTCTCAGCACCCACAAGGTGGTTCCTAGCCATCTCTAGCTCCAGTCCAAGGGATCTGATGCCCTCTCTTGACTTCTATGGCACCAGACATGCATGTATACACACACATACACACACACACACACACACACACACACACACACACACACACATATGCAGGAAAACATCTATGCACATTAAAAAAAAACTAAGCGGGACAGGCTGTATCCCAGCACTGTAACCCCAGTGCTGTGGGGGTTGGAGACAGGAGAATGGCTGGGCCTTGCTAGCTGCCAGCCTAGGTCCAAGTCCAGTGAGTGACCCTGACCCACAGGAATAAGGTAGGGAGTGACAGAGCAGAGCACACGGTGTCTTCTGTGAATGTGTGGACACCACATACACGCACATACACACACAAGCACATATGCACACACATACACACATGCACACACATACACACAGGCACGCACGCACACACATACACACTGACAGCTGCGCTGGCCTCCTCTAACCCTGAGGAAAGGGAGAAAGCAATGGCAGAAGGATCAGGAATTTAAAACCAGCCTCAGCTACATAGTGAGTTACCAGCCTTGGGTACATGAGAACTTGTCTTAAAGTATAAAATTAAAATGAAAGTGAAATGTCACCTGAACCATCACCAACGGGTTGCAGGGCAGTGGTAGCATTTGGATGCTTGGTCTTGGCTGGTATGTGTGTCCCTGAGTGGGTACCATTCTGTGTGTGAGGTGGTGATCCATGTGCTTGCATACCCCTGAGAGCTCTGTAATGTCACCACGTGCACAGTGTGAGTGTGGGCTGTGGGGCTGTGTGCACACACCTGGATGGTTCTAATGACCGTGACCTCACCTCAGTCACTCTGCAGAAGGACTCCACCAAGGAAGGACAAAGCCCTGGTTGGAAGCCAGATGCTGGGCTTCAGTGTATTCATACAGGTCAAGAGTGGCTGTCCTCTCTGTTTCTCCTGGGTAGTGACACTCAGCTCACTGTCCCAGCTGTGGCTTGACCACCTTGTGCAGTGTCCTGGCCCTTGACTCAGACCCTATCCATGCCCTGTCCTCCACTCCCATCTCAGTGATGCTGGCAGCCTGGTGACCCCAGCCACTGCCTGCAAATCCGATTTGATTTATTAGGTTATTTCTGCCCTTTACAGAGCAGCGTCACCGTGCCTGGCAGCTTTCTTGATTGAATGACCCACCAGAAATGAACTTTTCTTAAAATAAAGTCCCCTGGCCTCCAGGGGGGTGACAACATGGGATCTGGAGCTGGTACCCTGCTTCTTCTCAACAGAGAATACTACCCTGCCTACAGCAAGTCACAAGCCAGGCTGCTTCCCTTGTGCAGGCTGCTCACTTGGTCACTCCTGGTGAGACAAAGCAGGTCCCTTGGGCTCAGGCACAATACAAAGGAGCAAAGGCCTCTATGGGGATGACTCCCTGTGGCCCTGTCTCCTCTGGGCAGTTTCCATTTCCCCTTTCAGAAAGCTGGGCCTCTGGAGGGCTGAGCCTGCCAGTTTTCATGATCTGGATGTCTGGGCGCAGGGAGGTCCTAATGGATAGGGATCCCGAAAGTGCAAACAGCCTGCAGGCGTCTGGTGGCACTCAGATGAGAGCAGCTCAGGCGTTGGAAGGGGCAGGGGAGGGGAGGTCTCTGGACTCTGAGATGACCCTAGTAATGTTTGCAGCTTCACCTCATCAATTCAGCAGAAGGTGTGTGGCAGTTTGAATGGGAATGGCCCTTGTCTTGTCTTAGTCACTGTTCTATTGCTGTGGAGACACCATGACCATAGTGACTCTTTTTTTTTTTTTGGTTTTTCGAGACAGGGTTTCTCTGTATAGCCCTGGCTGTCCTGGACTCAATTTGTAGACCAGGCTGGCCTCGAACTTGCAAAGATCCGCCTGCCTCTGCCTCCCAAGTGCTGGGATTAAAGGTGTGCGCCACCACTGCCCGGCTCATAGTGACTCTTATTAAAGACAAAAACACCCACATCTAATTGGGGGCTTGCTTATAGTTTCAAAAGGTTAGTTCAGTATCATCATGGCAGGGAGCATGGTGGCAGTGGGGCAAGCCTGATGGTGGAGAATCAGCTGGGAGCTACATCCTGATCTAAAAGCAGAAAGAGAGAGGGAGAGAGAGAGAGAGAGAGAGAGAGAGAGAGAGAGAGAGAGAGAGAG
>CAJQZJ010037474.1:3468425-3492274 GCA_907164525.1 Lophiomys imhausi
GAGAGAGAGAGAGAGAGAGAGAGAGAGAGAGAGAGAGAGAGAGAGAGAGAAACAGAGAGAGAGAGAAACAGAGAGAGAGAGCCCAAGCACCTAGGCTTCACATGGGCACTGAAACCTCAAAGCCCACCCCCAGTGACACACTTCCTTCAACAAGGCCACACCTCCCAATCCTTTCAAACTGTTCTGCTCCCTGATGACTAAGTATTCAAAAATATGAGCCTATGGGGACCATTTTTATTCAAACCTCCAGAGCCCTCATTGGTGGAACTTTTGGGAAAAGGTTAAGAGATGTGTTGTTGTTGGAGTGGATGTGTCCCTGGGAGCTGGCTTTGAGGTTTCAAAGACTCGCACCACCATTCGCAGGTGGACTCTCTACCTCCTGCTGCAGATGGAAACTTGAGTGCTCAACTGTTCCTGTGACATACCTTTGTCCTGCCATCATTGATTCTTGTTGCAGGACATTTGATCACACTGTGAACCCCAAGATTGTGAACCAGAAAAACCTGTTTCTAGTTGTGGTGTGACTCAGCCCTAGCACACACCTTTAACCCAAGAGCTAAATAAAGTCAACCATAGGTCAAGAGGAAGCAACCAGTTGACATGGAGTGAACATGTGAACATAAGAAAACACAGGAAGGAGGGACATGGAGTGGAAGGGTATTTAGGACAGCATGGAAAAGGAGAAAGGGTTTTTCCTTCTGGGACACTGGTGGAGCAGAAAGGTCAGCTGGGTGCTTTCTCTGCCTCTCTGAGCTAGCAGGCTTTCATCCCAGCATCTGGCTCCTTTGTCCTCGTTGGTAAAATTGAATTTAAAAAAAAAAAAAGCAAGCAAAACCAGACTCTAACCTCTGAGACCATACACCCAACTAAACACTGTCTTTTGTTAGTTCCTTTGTCACAGCATTAGAAACATAACAAAGGCCAGGTGTGGTGGCGCACGCCTTAAATCCCAGCACACAGGAGGCAGAGGCAGGTGGATCTCTGGGAGTTCGAGGCCAGCCTGGTTTACACAGAGAAACCCTGTCTTGAAAAACAAAAACAAAAGGAAAGAAAGAAAAGAAGCATAAATAGGACAGAAATTGGTACGGGGAGTGAGTTGCTGCTGGGACAGACTTGACTAGGATGTTGGAGGAAGGAATGTGTGAGACTTTGAGAGACAGGACTAGGGAAGCCGTTGAATGCCCTAAGTGGGCTTAATGGCCATGCTAGTGGGAATGTGGGAGATCGTAGCTCTGGGAACAATGCGGACTCTGGAGGGGTAGCCAAAGTGGTGTCAGAGGGGACAATATTACAGCGGAGCTAGAGGCCATTCTTGTGATGTTTTGGCAAAGACTGTGTCTACCTTTTGCCCTTATCCTAAGAATCTGCCTAAGGCTAAATTCAAAAGAAACTGGACTAATTTCCTTGTCAGAGGAGATTTCAAGACAGCCTATTACTGTGACTCTCATGTGGTTATTAGTGATTGCTCTTATGCCTGCCTACAGTGAAAAAGAGCGAGGGGCAGAAAGACACACAGACTGTCCAGTTAGGACAGAAAAGGAGCACCTGGAAATGTAACTCTGGAGCCAAGGCTGTGCTGGGAGGATAGGAGAGTGAGGAGAGGCTATGATGCTTATAACTCATCTCTGTATTTCTTCCAAAATCCATGATGTCCCACAGCCAAAGAGTGAAAGGCAACCAGAGCCCTCTGGCCCTCTGAGGTCCCACGAGGGTCCCCCTCCTGACCCTACTCTAGGCCTCTGAGCACTCTGTTTTCTCTCTGTTGCCGCCCACAGAGGCCAGCCTTTGGCCTGGTGGCCCCATTGTGTTAGTTCAGACTGCTACAAAATGCCAGAAACCAAACAGCTTAAGAACAGAAATGTCTTTCTCATACTCCTGGAGCCTGAAGGCTAAAGTTGGCTTTATTTTTCTCCTGGCCTCTCTGCAAGCTCACTGACCTGGCCTCTTTGTGGGAGTTGAGGAGCAGGAAGACAGAGAAACAAAGAGAAGTGGCAGGGAGACAGTTCTGGTGTCACCTCTCAGAATGGCACTCACCCCACCACCCAGGGCCCACCCAAGGCCTCCCCTCTAATGTCAGCACAGAGGCTCAGGGCTATGCATGCTCTACTGCCTCCAGCTCTGGCCTCCTGTCTGCCAGCCTGAGTTCAGTGAATCTTAGGTGATCCACAGTGGGCTCTATGCTTGCTATCAGGGTTTTGAAATCATTCTGGGGCCACATGTGGGCTGCTGGGGGCAGGTCAGAGCTCCAGCCTCATCAGGAGTGTGGCAGGCCCATCAGCAGCTCCAGATCTGCCAGGAAGAGGGGTGAAGGAACACATCAGGAACACCCCCACCCCACACCTCTTCTGTCTGCCGAGAACAAAAACACTCACCTCTCTTCAACAAAGGACAGGAGCGTCTCGCAGCAGCAAGTAATGGTCTGATTTGTGCTGAAATTATCAGTAATTTGGGCCACTGAGACTGAGTGGTGACTGGTTTTATGAACACAGGATGAAGACCGTGTCATGTTAGGTGCTGTCACATCTGAGTTTTTGCTTTTGATTCTTCCTATACATCATTGCTGAGATGCTAGCCTCTTCCTCCGAAATAGCCCAGGGTCTTCTCTTTGTCCTTGCAAATTGCTGGGCAGGGCTGGTGGTCCCCATGAAGAGTGAGACCCTGACATTGACCTGGACAGGACCCCAGGCCCAGGCAAAGGCTCTGCTCATTCTTTTGCATTTTTATGTCTTTATTTGTCTCTCCATGGATAGTATTAATAACTGAAAGCGTTCCAGGCAAGTGGAGATTTATATTTAAATTCGCATTGGCATCACCTAACAAGATTTAAGCCTCGCTTGAAACTATTAGAAACACATTCCAAGATCATTTGCCAGAATTATAAACTTGAGCTGAGAACATTTCAGAGAATTAGCCCTTCTGAGAGACAGCCAGACTGCCCATGGCTCTATTTCATACACACAAAGGGTTCAGGGTACAGTGGGACCTCGGGCCACTGGGTCAGCCCACATATGAGCACTGTACAGCCGCCTCCTGACCCTGGCTCTAGATTCTGGTCATGTCTGTGGGTGGGCAGCGCAGGGTGAAACCATTGGATGCCTCTGATTCTGAGGCCAGCAAATGTTTTCTTCCAAGGATAACAGTGTGTTGCAGGCCATGTAGTGACAGTTAAAACTCAGCCTCCCACAGGCAACACAGGCCTGAACAAACAAGGCCATGTGCCAATAAAACTTTATTGGTGAGCTAGGTGTGGTGGTGCACGCCTTTAATCCCAGGACTCGGGAGGCAGAGGAAGGTGGATCTCTGTCAGTTCAAGGTCAGCCTGGTCTACAAAGTGAGTCCAAGACAGTCAGGGCTACACAAAGAAACCCTGTTTTGAAAAGCCAACCAACCAATCAAAACAACAAAACAAAACAAAAACTTGACTGGTAAAAGGCAACCTGGGGGCCTGAGTTGACTCACAAGAGAGAGCTCCTGTCCCTCAGGGTCTCCCCTGCCTATTCATTGCTAGAAAGCGTTGCCTCAGCTTTCTCCCAGCCTCTCCTTGGGTCCTGCCTAGGTCTCTCTTTGTGCTACATCCCCTGCCTTGTCTTCCCTGCTTAGGTGGCTCCCTATTCTCCAGCCCTGTCTCCCCCACCCCTTCTCCAATCCTCACCCTCACTTACCCACGTGTTCACACCCTCTTGCCCCTGACTTTTCTACTTCCAGCCTCTAGTGCCCAAATTTTATTGTATTTTATTATTTTTTAAATTTTCTTTCTGTCTTTTTTAAATGTGCATTGGTGCTTTATCTTCATGAATGTCTGTGTGAGGGTATCAGGTTTCTTGGAGAACTGGAGTGGTACATAGTTGTGAGCTGCCATGTGGGTGCTGGGAATTGAACCTAGGTCCTCTTGAAGAGCAGCTCTTAACCACTGAACCATCTCTCCAGCCCCCATAGCATCCTTTTATAGAGAGTCCTGATTCTTCTGGCCTGACTACAGCATGTTCCCAAGTGCCTCCTGGGTGGAGCTGAGACCAAACAAGTAGTTTGGGTCCACCTTCACCTGACAGTCAGTGGGAGCCACGAGTTGTCTTGGAGATGTGGTGAGGCCTGGCTGTGTGGGCCCATGGCATACCTGGACCCGAACGCCCCCGGCTGTTAACATCCCGCCGGCAAACAGCAGCCACCGGCCAGTGCCTGCTCAGGTCCAGAAGGGTGCTGGGAAGGGTGCCCAGCCTTCTTCCAAAGTCACACATCTCAGACTACCACTCCTGGGACCCACACTTCCTCTGGAGAAGGTTTTTATGGCAACTCTCCTTGATCCTAGCTTAGGGGGTTTGGGACCGGTCTTCTTATGGGTCCTAGAGGATTCTAGATGTTCAGCCTGTTAGAAAAGCCTTTTTTGGAGTCCTAGAAAATAGTGTGTGGGGCTGGAGAGACGGCTCAGCAGTTAAGAGCAGTGACTGCTCTTCCAGAGGACCCGGGTTCAATTCTCAGCACCCATATGGCAGCTCACAACTGTCTGTAACTCCTGTTCCAAACGATCCATCAGACACACATGTAGTCAAAACACCAATGTACATAAAATAAAATTTCAAAAAAGAAAACAGTGTCTGGGTCCAGACTGTATGTGGCCAGCTGTGCCCGCATCCCTGTAGCCTAACCCAATCCTTTAACTCGTTGTCTCTAGGTCCTGCCAGCCTTTGTGCTAGGCCACTACGAAGCCTGAGGAAGAGAGTAGGGGACCTGGGTAGGAGAGGGGTCTGTAGGATGAGTCCACAGACTGGGCAGTCTAAAGGGGAACCTGGACGTGTGTTTACACCATGTGTGAACAGAGCATACTTCAGCTGGTTTTCAGGGTTGCCAGACGCAGATTGCAGCTCACTTCATCAATACTGCTGCCCCCACCGGTCATGCTGGGGACTGCAGCCCTCTGCTGGGTCTGGTCAGGAAGTCTTGGTTTGAAGGTTCATCTCCTGCGGCTACTATGGCAATACCAGGGAGTGTGTTCTATAAAGCAGGAGGCACTAGCTCTCTCAGAAGTCCTACATGTCGGGGTAACAGGTATGGTCTCTTCTGAAACTGGGCTGGGGTCGGGGGCGCTTGTCCTTCCTCTCCCAGCCTCTCTGGTGATGCTTGCTTGGCTCATGGCTACTTTCTAATCCCTGCCTGTCCTTCCTGTGTCTGTCCCTGTGTGCTCACATCAGTGACCTTCGCAGAGGTTGGCACTGTGGACACAGGAGTCAGCACCATGGACACAGAGGCCAGCACCATGGATGCAGACAGTCGGCACTGAGGACTCAGACAGAGGTCAACACTGTGGACGCACAGTAGCTCTATTAAATCTGGGGTGTGAGTGGCTGTGCTCCTCCAGCGGGCCAGGGCAAAAGGGCCCCATGCATATCCAGGAGTCTGCTGAACTCAGTTCCACAGTATGATAATACTTGAACCTGTGTTGGGGTGGCTCTGTCCTTGAGCCCCCAACCATGGGTTTGGTATAAGTTTGAGGTCACTTCTGAGTATAATTTCCAGCTGGCTGTCTCCAAGTAAAAAGGACTGTGAACAGACCATCACACCAATTCCCTGGATTGCCACAGGATGGAAGCTGCATGTGGTGTGACTGTAACACCCAAGGACATGGGGTGAGATATGAAGGTGGAAGCTAGTGGAGGCTGTCTCCCAAGATCAGCAGTCGAGGGGTTGTGTGCTCGTCCCTCCTTTTCTCCTGTTTTTGTTGTTGTTGTTAGTGGGGTGTGTGTGTGTGTGTGTGTGTGTGTGTGTGTGTGTGTGTGTTGTCTTTTCCTGTGGGTGTGCATGAACATGCATGTGTATGTGAATGTGCCCGAGGTTGACATGGCGCGTTGGGTGTTTTTTTCTGGAAAGTTCCTTCTTTATTTTTTTCAGACAGGGTGTTTCACAGGACCTGAACGCGCTGAAGCCTAGCAGTTCTCTAGAATGTCTGGCCTGTGAGTCTCCTGCCTCCTCACCCTGCCCATGCTGGGATTACACCCGCTGCCTTTTCCCACGGGTTCTGGGGATCCAAACGGAGGCCTCTGTGCTTGTGCCGGCACCTGACCAACTGAGCCATCTTCTAGCCCCGTCCCTTCTGTGGGTCTAGGGTTGAACCTGGGATTTTATGCCAGCTAAGCAAATACTTTACTGCTGAGCTATGTCACCAGCCCCTTACAATCAGAAATTCTTTCCTTCCTGGCACCTGCTCACCAAAACGGTACCTATCCTGCCAAACCCACCATGCTTTTTCCCGGTGGGGGCCAAATAAGATGCAACACTGTGCGCAGGGCCAGCCCTACAGTTGCTGCGCCCTTCAGTGACCACTCATGGGAGGAAAACTGCCCACAGCATCACCAGCCCTGGGAGTATTCGGGTCATTCGTCTTTACGAGGCACGTGAGAGGGAGGCTGAGGTGTCCTGTTCTAGCTGAAGAATGAGAGTCATGTTCTGGCTGTCACAAGAGAGGCAAACAGGGAGCATTGTGGAGAGCTGTGGCTTCCTCCCCCAGAAGTTGCACTTCTGGGCTGACATTTGGAACTGGCCACTGGATATGTTTTCCCCAGATTATAGGAACCCCCAGCCTCCATGGCTTGCACCAGTGGCATACCTTGCCCCCAACATCCAAAAATGTCACCAGGCAAATTACTGCATGTTCTGTTCCCAGGGCAGAACCTTACTCTAGACTTGAGTAACGAGGACTTGGCTGTGGACAAGTCACATGGAGCTAAGGGTACCTCAATCTCTCACATCACCCAAGGGTAGAATGTCTCAGAGGGTAGAGTGGCTCCCCTTCCTGTCCCTGGTTCATAACCACCACTGTATCTTCAGGCAGCTCTTGATGTTTGGAAAAAGCTGAGGGGCTGGATGCCCTCAGACCTGGGAATTGTCTCTCTGAACCTTCAGGTCAGCTGCCCTGCCCTGCTTTGGGGAAAATGCATCTTAGGTCAGGCCAAAGGGCACAGTTGAGAGCGGATCCAAGCTGTTCTCCCCAGCTGTTGGGTCACTGAGCATTGCCCTCCTCTCCGCACAGAGAGGTCACCAGCACCAGCCAGCCCTTCCCCTTGGATTTGAAGCAGTTTTTTTTTTTTTTTTTTAACAGCTTCCTCTAGAATGTCTACCAGACAAGAATGCTACAAGAACAAAGCAAGTTGTTTGGGGACTCCTTGTCCCCAGAAGGAACAATGACACGGAACTGTGAGACATTAACCCGATAAAATGTGTCTAGGCCTTAATACCACTGCAAGATGACTGCAGTGAACAGCCCATGTGTCCCCAGAACTTCCTTTTGTGCTATCAGCCTATTCATGCCCTGAAGTGACTTTGCACCTTGGTCTATCAGGGCAGGGGGACCCAGGCTGGCAGAGGTGGCATGCAGCTGGTACAGAATGGGCAGGGCTCCTCAAAGGTCCCCAGTTTCCCAAACTGAAGTTAGATTGCCCTTTATCCCTTTGGGCTCTGGAACTGTCTTCAGCAGTCAAGACTCTTCAGAATTCCTTGGAGCAGAATTTGGCCAGACCAGGGCTCTGGATTGCCCACTTCACGTAGCAGGAGGAGCTGGGGTCCCCATCATCATGGGAGGCTTCTGGCCCTTTGGAATGCTCCCCTAGGCAGCATGAGTAGCCATGTGCAGATGATTCGGTCCGTGCCCTCTTCTGTCATGGGGTTCTGGGGACCCCTGGGCCAGCAGGGAGCAGGAGAGGGTGGTGGGTGAAGGCATGAGTCCTTAGCCCCTGGTATTTGGGTGCTGTGCTTAGAAGTCACTTAACATCCATTTGATGACGTCTCAGCTCAGATATCCATCTCCACCACAGTGGAGGTAAGCTGTCTGTCTACTGGAATATGAGATAGGGAAAGCAAGGCCAACAACGCTGGAAGCCTGGGTATCTCTCAAGCTCTCTAGTTAGCCAACGTGATTGGTCCTCCTGCCTCCTTCTCCTGAGTGCTATGTTTACAGGCTCACATCACCGCACCTGGTTTCCAAGGTGCTGAGGACTGAACCCAGAGCTTTGCATGTGTGAGGCAGGGGCTCTATCAGCTTGCGTGTCTGCTTGTTAGTTTGTGACAGGGCATCTGTAGTACACTGGTCTTGAACTGCTATGTAGCCAAGGCTGGCCTTGTACCCCAGTGCACCTGCTTCTGCCTCCCAAGCACTGGGATTGCAGGCATGCCACCAAGCGCTAACAGCTACTACCTTGAGTGATGTTGCCTGCGTGGCTGAGCTCCGCTTCAGGACAGTGGACAGAGAACACCACACTCTTCCTCTTTCCCCCTGTGTATCGATGCCACCTCCACCCACCAAACACCCACCTTTGTGGCGTGGTCACTGAGGTTCTCACACCCAAGGAGAGGATCCAGCTGCAGTTTGAATGGATGTGAGTTTGAGGTGTACCCATCAGGCTGTCCTGGTGTGTGGGGCGAGGTCACCCCCAAGAGGAGAGTTGCCAGTAAAAAATGAATCCAGATGATAAGGCCAGGGTTCAGGTCTTTTAGGACCCTAATAAGTTATGGTGGGTTGGAGGTGTCACTGGACTGAACTGAGCATTAAGAGATGTGGAACTTTGTGGCAAGAGCCAGGATGATGCCAGGCATGGTGGCGCACGCCTTTAATCCCAGCACTCGGGAGGCAGAGGCAGGCAGATCTCTGCAAGTTTGAGGCCAGCCTGGTCTACAAATCAAGTCCAGGATAGATAGGGTTACATAGAGAAACCCTATCTCAAAAAACCAAATAATAATAATAAATGAGCCAGAATGTCACAGGAATCCCAGAGTGCATGCAGCATGTAGCTGTCCCACAGGGCCCCCAGGCTCCAGCATGGGTGGCAGGGGACTCAGGAGGGCCCCCTGGATGGAGTTTGGAGGGAGTGCAAGGCTGTCACTCCAGGCTGGGCTGTCGCTGGAGGCCGCCCCCTCCCTGGAGCAATCTGAAGAAAAGTGCAAATGCATCGGTGAGGATCTGTCTCTTAATGGGCTTAATGTGCTGGAGCTGAAGGCCAGTAATTTTGCTTCCCACACAGAGCTTTGAGGAAGAAGAGAAAAAAGGGTGAACAATGGCTCCCGTCCTCTTCAGCAGAGGAAATAAAACAGTAGAAAAATAACAGAAATTATTATGCAACTTTGCTCACCTTTATTTTTTATCCGCCCGCTTTCATGAGTCCCGACAATGCGCCAGGGTCCTGATTAATTTCCGGATGGCAGAACCTTTCTGTGGCCGCTCTAACAAGCTGCTGAGTAATTAGCGTAATGCCATCCTGTGCTCAAATTGCTCTGTTAATGAGGCCCGCGAACAACAGCAGCATTAGCGTTAGTCACGGGCCCCTGAAGGCCCCCAGGCTCCTCTAGTTTCCTGGGGAAAGGGTGTCACATCTGTTTGCAGCTGTGGTTCCTGGCCCTCAGGACCTGAACCCCTGAGCTCTGTGTTCCGAGGCTCAGTAGTCAGAGTTTCTTTAGTGATGTGACAGTGGAAACCATGCCCTCTGTGCCCTAGTTTGCTTTCTGTGACTGTGGTAAAACTCTGGGCAAAAGCTACTTGGGGAGGAAAGGGTTTGTTTGACTTACAGATCCATCCTCCAGGATCCAGGGAAGCCAAGGCAGAGACCTGAAGGCAGAGACTGAAGCAGACAGCTGGAGAAGTGCTGCTCACTGACTGGCTCCCAGTCTGTCGCAAGCACACAGAACTCCCCTATGATTTCAGGGAGAGAAGGCCAAGGGAATCATACGAGAGGCAGAGTTGGTGAGGTTTTAGTATTTACTCCAATTAAGCATAAACTACAATAAATGCAAATGAACACAGCAATCCCAGTTCCAGTAAGTCTTAAACTTAATCCTAACATAGCCACATACTGAACCTGATCGTAGGCTTAGGGTCCACAGGTAACCACATGGACGTGGTTGCCTTCTTTGTTGTGATAATGAGAGCTTGACCACAAAGCAGGCTTGACCATGAAATGGGCTCTGCTGCGTTATCTCGGGTCTGCTCTCTCTCCGCTCTCAGTCTCTCCAGGGGTCAGTCTCTGGTGGCAGTGGTGCGGTCACTGCTGAGGTGTTGAGGGCTTTTCTCTGACGTTTGGGAATTGTCTAAGTGGCGACCAGCGGCAATCCACAGCAAACTGTAGGAGCCATGGTGCGCGCTATTACAATTGTGTGCTCATATTTATACTCATTTCCTCAGGGTAACTCCCTGAGTAGAAACACCTAGTTTTTGGGTTCCGCCAGGGCTGATAAGCAGCTGTCAGTCCTGTGTCCGCTGGCCTCTGACAGCCTCCTGGTTATCTTAAAGCATTACATCACTTCAATGCATTTAATTTTCACTTCAATTTAAACTATTACTATTACATTATTAAACTATTGCTAACTCCTAACAGCCATTTTAGGTGGCTGGTTTACAGGCTCCTAACACAGCGTCATATTCAGCTACTTTTTTGTTTGTTTGTTTTTTGAGTTGCAGGGTTTCACTAGGCAGCCCTGGCCTAGAACTCACAGAAATCAGTCTGCCTCCTCTTCTGGGATTAAAGATGTATGCCACCTTGCCCTGCTCAGTTTACCTTACTTATACAGATGAGGCTCACCTGCTTAGGGATGGTACCACCCACAGTGGGTTGGGCCCTTCCACATCAGTTAACCCCGCAGAAGTGCTCATAGGCAGTCCGATGGAGGCAGTTTCTTAGTTGAGGTCCTCTGCTCATAGGCAGTCCGATGGGGGCAGTTTCTTAGTTGAGGTCCTCTCTTCCCGAGTGTCTCTAGTTTGTGACAATAAAACAAACCAGTGCCCTGTGGGCGGTGAATGTTGGCCCCAGTGCCATCAGCATGGGTCAGGACTTGTTAATTCTCCATCCATCAGAGGAAAGATCCACCCAGGAAACATCACAAACAGAGCGAGCGAGTCAGATCCACAGTTCACCAATTCACCAGCGTGCTTTACTCCTGATTCTGAGATGGAGCCTAGGCCTTAGACAAGTGGCCAAGCGTCCTACCTCTGAGCTAGCCTCCCCTCCTGCTCTTTTATTGAGGCAGGGTCTCTCTATGTATCCCAGCTGACCCTGACTCACCGTCGTCTGGCCTCAGCCCCCAGTGTTGGCATCACAGGCGTGTGTCCCCATACCCAACTCATGATACATGTTTGTTTTGTTTTGTTTTGTGTTGCTTTGTCTGTCTTGAAACTCACTCTATAGACCAGATGGGCTTTGAATTCACAGAGATTTCCACCTGCCTCTGCTTCCCAAGTGCTGGAATTAAAGGAGTGTGCCACCAGGGCAGGCTCACTATACATTTTGAACAGGAATAGGATGTTTCATTAAACAATGATGTGTTTCACATTTATGAAAATAGGAAGCTGCAGGTGTGGCTCAGTGGGTAGAGTTTCTGCCCAGTGTGAAAGAATTCCTGGCCTGGAGCCCCAGCTCTGCAGAAACCAGATGCGGCACATTCAAGATACAGAGACAGGAGAATCAAAATTGAAAGTCATCCTTGGCTACATGGTGAGTTCAAACTCACCAGCCTGGGGTATTCCACCTGAATAGAATACAGTGGCAGGTTCTGATTGTGAAATGAAGCTGGGTGATCTCTGTCCTTTTCAATGTGCGACAGCGGCTGGGTGTGGTGTGGTACACACCTTTAATCCCAGCACTTAAAGTGGGAGGTAGAGGTAGGTGGATCTCTGTGAGTTCGAGGCCAGCCTGATTACAGAGTGAGTTCCAGGACAGTCAGGGCTTCACAGAGAAACCTTGTCTCAAAAAACAACAAAAAATTAACATTAAAATTAAAAAAATAATCAATCTGCAAGAGCTCCTTTAGGTGGGAGGTCAGGTCCTGACTGTCTTCCAGGGTGGCCCCTGTAGCCCAGGGACTTGCAAACAGCTGGGTGGTCCCAGGGAAAGAACTGCCTACCTGTTAAGGTTTTGTTTGTTTGTTTTGTTCTGTTTTAGTGGTTTTGTTGGCTTCTTTTTTTTTTAAACAGTATCCCATTTAGCCCAGGCTGATCTCAAACTTTCTATGTAGCCAAGGCTAGCCTCTGCCTCTCAAGCACTGAGGTCACTGGCTGGCAGCACCACCCAGAACTGCTTCTCAGCGAGCGAAAACATCAAGGAGAGGGCAGGATAGGCTTTGGGGAGCAGTGGAGTTCCTGGGGTCCTGCTGATCCCACACATCCTGGGTAGTCAGCCTACACCTTCCACCCACCGTGGTGGCTACTGTCTCCTTGTTCAGTCTCCTTCACCAGCCTGGTCCCTGGCCTGGTCACTGTGGATAGTAGCTGCTGGCCTCCCATCACTGCCCCTCTGTGGAGGAGCCAGGCATGGCTAGGGCAGGCCAGGCATCAGTGAATCCTTTGTCAAAAGGAAGGTGTCAACGGGGGGGGGGGGGGGGGGGGAGTGAGTGCACAAATGACCCCACACAAATCCGCAGTGACACGTAGGGAATTCAGAGATGGCAGCAGATGCCTCTGTGTGTACTCTCAGATTTTTTTGTTTTTTATTTTTGTTTTTTTGAGACAGGGTCTTGTTTGTGTCCAGGCTGGTCTTAAACTCTGTGTCACACTGAGGGTGACTTTGAACCGTAGGTTTTCACGTGGTTTATGTGGGGCTGAGAACTGAAGCCCAAGCTTTGCGCATGCTTTGCTTTACAAACAGCTACAGCCCCAGCCTGAAGGTGTGGACTCGGATTCTTGCTCCTCTGCCTCTTCAGCATTTGCCTGCCATCATTTGCCTCCACTGCTGGCTTGTTTTGGTTTTTCTGGGACAAGACCTACCACATTCAGATTGGCCTGGAATTCTGAATTCTCCTGCCTCTGCCTCCCAAGTGCTGGAACTTCAGGCATGTGCTGCCATACCAAGACACGGGGGTTTATGTCTTCCATATTGGCATTTTGTGCCTGTCCCGAGGAATCTGAGGATGTTCTAGATGCAGTGAGCAAGCCTGGGACATGGTGGCCAAGTTAGGCTCTGGCCTCAGCAGCTCTGTAGATGTGAACAAAGAAGTCAGCACCCTTATTATTCCCTAAGCTAGTAAGCAAGACCCGCCCACCCCAGGTCCCACTGACCCCTGCAACTCCTTTGAGGATGGGCTCTGTCCAGCACCAAGTACTCAGCTCTTGCCTCTGCTGAGACCCCACCCCTCCTGCTGTGTCTCAAAGGGTGTGGTTGTTCTTGGCTGTTCTTCCCACAGAGTTCAGAGTGACTTTCTCTCATCTGTTTGTACTGCAGCTCCTCCAGACAGTGTCTAATGGGCTGAGTTTATCTTGTCTGTTGAGGTGGTGGCCACGTGTGACTGTCCCACAAGGCAGACACTCAAATTATTCTCTTTAAAAGCTGCATAAAACTCAGTGGCATTCAATGCTCCCTCGATGACAGCATTTTATTTTATGCTTGGTTCCACAAGGAGCAAGCTGCCATGCATCATCTCTCAAGTCCCAAGCCCTCATAGCTCGGTCATTTTTAAAGTCAATCTGCCACCAAGGAACAATGGGCTCCCTTTGAGGGTCCTTAGTCTCATAGATAAAAATGTAACATGAACTTAGAGGGGGACTAGGGGACCCTTTTAGGAGCATTTGAGAGGGAAGCAACTGGGAAGGCAAGCTGAAAAGCTCCACAGGTGTGGGATGGAGGGAGATGGAGAGGAAGAGAGAAAGCCACACTTTATTAATTAGAAGACAACTGGCAGGTCTAGCTCAGGAAATCAAAATTGTACTTGGGACAGGGGGATGGGGAATGGGGAGAGACGGAGGAGAGAGAGGCAGACTGGCGCAGCCCCCAGGATCTGTAAGCAGCTGCACTGAAGAAGGGGTGCTAGGAATGTGAGTGCATGTCCATTAAGGGGTAACTATTCCTCTAAGCAAATGTGAGTGACCATGCCTGGGAACAAGCTTCAGGTTGCCCAGATATCATATTCCAACAGGGGAACAGTTGTGATAGCAGCAAAGAAAGTCATAGATCAACACACTTTTAATGTGTCTAATACATGGGGTGGGGCATCATATAGGTGGGTCCTAGCAAAGCGGTAAGGATTGCTGCTGTGGGCCTAAACGCTGATCCCTTTGGCTTGGCAGAAGCTAAGGCATTCCAAGAGGGCTTACCTGTGTGTCACACAGACATGGGCAATAGATGGCTGTTGAGGAGGCTCTGGTGGATACTTTTCATTGTCAACTTGCCACAATCTGGAGTCACCGGGGAAGAAAGTCTCAACGAGGGATTGACTAGATCAGGGTGGCCTGTGCACATCATATATGTGGGAGACAGTCTTGATTGTGCTGATTCATGCAGGAGGATCTGACCACTGTGGGTGACTCCATTCCCTAGCCAGGGGATCTTGGCCTGTTTAAGTGTAGAGAAGGGCTGAGCACCAGCTCACATCCATTTCCCTCTCTGTTCTTGATGGTGGATGTGACTGCTTCAAGTTCCTGACTCTTTGACTTCCCCACATGATGGGCTGCATGACCCAGAATTGCAGAGCCCAGCAAATCCTACCTCAGGATATGTTACCACAGCAACAGAAGCAGGAAACACGGCTAGGACAAAAGTTAAAGACAGCCCAAGACAACCTGCCTCTGACTTGCAACATTCTAACTCTCCACAGTCACAGAGGCTCGCTTTAACCATAGTTCTAAGAACTTTAAATGCAGTTTAATTTTGGAAGACCTATATGCCATTTCTGTCTTAGAAAACAAAGCCTCCACTCCAAGTAAAGCACATGACATCGGTGTCCTTTGTCTGAAGTCCTGCTGTGTGGCTGACAAGCTGCATCCAGTCAGCTGGTGACAGGCTCAAGGTAATTGACTAGTTTGCTACTCCAAAGAATGGAGACTCCAGCCAGGCATGGTGGCGCACGCCTTTAATCCCAGCACTCAGGAGGCAAAGACAGGAGATCTCAGAGTTTGAGGCCAGCCTGGTCTACAAAGCAAGTTTCAGGACAGTCAAGGCTACACAGAGAAATCCTATGAAGAAAAAAAAAAAAAAAAAAGAGTGGAGAGTCTGTGAACTGTATCCCCAACTTGAGCAGGCTGCTTCCTGCCATACAAATGTCCTCACTAGTTTAATCTGGACCACCATAAGGACAGAAGTGCAGGTGTTAGGGTGTTAGAGTCCGGAATGTGCTGAGGAAGACAGCATGCAAAGCAATGAACGTTTATTTTCTGCAGAGCTCCAGCATGCTGGGATCACCAATTAGGCAAATTGACGACCCTGAGATGAGCTCACAGGCTCTTTTTAAAGGCTTTCAGGGGAATTTCAGGGTGGGTTAGGTAATCTTCAGCATGACTGGAAGATTCAAACTGAAACTCTTGGGCAACCTTCGGAAAAAGTGCCGGTGCCTTTGTTAGTTAACAATCACGAGTTGATCATAAGACAGAAGGGTAGTCACAAGCTGATAAAACAAGGAGGGTTTCAAACCAGCATTTGGCAGTTAGTAACTCTAAACAACCCTATCTTTCTTAAGACACATGGCTAAGCTGTCTCTGGTTGTTCCATTGTTTCTCTAGTAACTGCTGAGCCCATTTCTGGGAATGGGAACTGTTCAGGTCTTAATTAGGGGTCCCTCTAGGGCCCTTCAAGGGTATTTTTGTCTGTTTCCTAGTGTTGATTTTATTTCAATTATGTGTCTGTGTATGTGCCTGCCCTTCACATGTGCACCATAAGCATTCGGGTTTCTGTAAAGGCCAGCAGAGGGCAGAAGAACCCTGGAATCTGGAGTAAGGCTGCGACCCACCCGACCCTGTACTGGAAACAGAACTCAGGTTCTGTTGCTCTTAACGCATGAACCATCTCTCCAGCCCCAGGCACGGAAGTTATGGTCAGTGAATGAGCTTTGTGGCACCGTAAGCAGAAGTGTGGCTTTTTTTTTCCTGAAAAATTCAGTTCACAGTCTCATCTTCTTGATGTGTCTTAGGTGGATTATGGTTTTGAAGTCTCTGGCGCAGATGACTTCCTGAGAGACTCTAGGTGATGGACAGGTAGGGGTGTGTGTGTGTGTGTGTGGTGTATGTATGTGTGGTGTGGTGTGTATGTGTGTGTGGTGTGGTGTGTGTGTGTGTGTGTGTGTGTGTGTGTGTGTGTGTGTGTGTTTGCATGTATGCTTGTGTGGGTGATGGAATTGAATTCGGGTCCTTTGCAAGATCTTAACTGCTGAGCCATGTTTCTAGCTCCTGGATCAGCTCTTAAGAGAGAAACAAGAGTACATTGGCGTGGTTAGTTGTTTGTTTTGTTTTGTTTTGTTTTTGATCAACTTGACCCAAACTTGTAAAAACTGTGAAGAGGAGACCTCAACTAAGAAACTCTCCATCAAAGTTGGCCTGTGATCCTGTCTTGGGGCATTTTTCTAACTGTTTATTTATTGGAGAGGGCCCACCTCCGCCCACAGTGGTAGAGAGCAAGCCACAGCGTGCAAGCCAGTAAGAGCATTCCACCATGGCTTCTGTTTCAGTCCTGCCTTGATTTCCTGCTCTGACCCCCCTCCATGAGAGACCATTACCCGAAAGTGTAAGAAGAAACAAACCATTTCTTCTGTAACTTGCTTTGGGTCAGTGTTTTATCACAGAGGAGAGGGCATCCGTTGTTACAAACTAATTTCAAACTTTGGGGGCAGTTTAGAATGTTGTTTCAGCCCAAAGTCAGAGGTTGGACTCAAATCTTATTATTTTGACTAAAAATTTACAGAGTAGACTAAAAAGAATTAAAGAAAAACAAGGGACTAGGGAGATGCCTCAGTTGGTTAAGTGCCTGATTCAAACTAGAGACCTGAATTTAGTCCTAGCCCCAACATAAGACCCTGGTGTGGCTGCACATATCTGTAACCCTAGTGCAGGGCAGGGGTCTGTCGAGACAGGGCCTCAGAGCTCACCAGCCAGTCTACCTAACCAGCAAGGGCTGGGTTCAATGAAAGACCCTGTCTTGAAAAATAAGGTGGAGAATGATGAAGACATCCAGTATCACTCGTGGCCTCGAAATGCACATATGGGCAGGTGCAGATATACACTACATACTGAAAAAATTTTAAAAAGAAAAGAGATAAATCTAGGGACTGCAGAGACGGCTCACTGGTTAAGAGCTGCCCACGCAAAGGTCCTGGGTCTGACTCCTAGCACACATACTAAGTGAAGCACAGCTCCAGCCTCAGGGAGTCCACTGCCTTCTTCTGGACTTTGTAGGCACTGCAGGCATTTGCACAAACCTCCCCCATATGCACATAATTTAAAACTATAATAAAATATTTTTTACATAATTGAAATAAGTTTGATCCTAAGAATCTAAAGAAACAGGCTGGAATGCCATCTAACTTCAGTGCAAGCCAGAAAATACAGGCAAATCATGAGAGCTTAAACTGAATCACGGACCCTCTTGTACCTATCTTGTAAGAATCAAGGGACATGCCTGAAGTACCTTATGCATAGGACTTAGTGGCTCCCTACCAGGAAAGGGGGGTGCACAAAAACAAACAAAAAGCAAAACGAATCAAAAGGGAACCCAGCCCTAAGTAGCACAGGAGTAGAGACTATCAGCTTGGCTCTATGTCTCTGGCACATGTAGTGAGAATTTTGGTGTCTTAAAAAACCCAGTTATGTATGCAAACATGGTTTTGTTTTAATCTCAGGCGTGGGATATGAGGCTGCTTCAGGTTGTTCACAGCAGTAGACCATTTGCTTCCTCTGGGAGGGGTGTGATCTTTGCCGGGGGCAGATAGCTTAATTTTGGAGACTGGAGAGGAAATAAATCCCAGAGTCCAGAAAAAGAAGGGGCACTCCAAAAGAAGGCTCAGCTGTTTCTGCTGGTTCCTCCTCCTGTTCCTGTTGCTGTTCTTGCGGTTGCTGATTTGTCAAGTGGTCGTGAGAAAAGAGAAGATAAGAAGTTGGAGATATCCTGATCAGACAAAGATTGGACTCGCCCCAAGGAACTCAATGCCCCAAGAAGTAGTCTAAAATTATCTCAACGCCCCTCTTCCCAATAACCTTTTGTCTCTCCCACCTGATGTTTGGGTGTTGGAAGGGATTAGTGTGAAGGGTGGTATATAAGATATATGAACCCAAATAAAGTAGCATAAAAAATATGGCCCATCCCAGTCTCCAGCTTGTCCCAGAAATGCCCCTGTCAATTTCCCTTCTCTCTTCCTGCCCTCACCCCATCCCCACTCTCCCCACCCCAATCCCCCACTCGATCCCCTCCCCACCCCTTCTCCCACCCAGATCCCTCTTTCCACCTTCTGATGTCTACTTTATTTCCCGTTCTGAGTGGGATTCAAACATCCTCCCCGGGCCCTTCTTGTTACTTAGCTTCTTTGGGTCTGTGGATTGTAGGATGGTTATCCTGTACCGTATGGCTAATATCCACTTATAAGTGAGCACATACCATGTGTGTGTTTTTCTGAGCTTTTCTAGTTCCATCCATTTGCCTGCAAATTGCAAGATTTCCTTATTTTAAATAGCTGAGTAATACTTCATTGTGTAAATGTACCACATTTTCTTTATCCATTCTTCAGTTGAGGGACATCTGGGTTATTTCCAGTTTCCAGTTTTTGGTTATTATGAATAAATATGCTATGAACATAGTTGAGAAAATGTCCTTGTGGTTTGGTGGAGCATCTTTTGGGTATATGCCCAGGAGTGGTATTGCTGAGTCCTGAGGTAGAACTATTCCCAATTTTCTGAGAAACTGTCAGATTGATTTCAAAAGTGGTTGTACAAGTTTGCACTCCCACCAGCAGTGGAGGAGTGTTCCTCTTCCTCTATATTCTCACTAATATGTGCTGTCACTTGAGGGTTTTTTTGTTGTTTTTTTTGTTTGTTTGTTTTGTTTTTTGAGACAGGGTTTCTCTGGGTATCCTTGGCTTTCCTGGACTCACTTTGTAGACCAGGCTGGCCTTGAACTGAAACCGAGCTTTTAAATTATTATTTATTGCCGGGCGGTGGTGGCGCACGCCTTTAATCCCAGCACTTGGGAGGCAGAGGCAGGCGGATCTTTGCGAGTTCGAGGCCAGCCTGGTCTACAAAGCAAGTCCAGGACAGCCAGAGCTGTTAAACAGAGAAACCCTGTCTCGAAAAACCAAAAAACAAAACAAAAAAAAATTATTATTTATTTAACTCTTATTTATTACTAAATTCACTTATAACAAACACCAACAATTTCTTAACTATTAATCCTATAAATTCCTACAACCCCTTTAACCTATCCACTAAACCTATTGATAATCATAACAACTACTTTCATACCCTTTTAGAATGATACAGTCTCTGGGGCAGGTCCTCAGTCGTCAGGAAACCAGTCTCGGGGGTAGACTCTTTAACGCACTTAGCAGTCCTTTTTCTGGAATATCTCAGACGCAGGTTCGTCAGGGTAAATTGGCTATCGAAGTCTCACTTTAAATAAGGCTTGAGGCTTTCTTCTCTCTGGGAGACCTCAGCGTCTGTAGGCCACCTTACTTCCTTCGTATCAGCAACTCTGCCGTTCTGCCTCAGTCTTTAAAGCTGGCCACAGTTCCGTTCAGGCCACTGTTCGGACAGGTCAAACCCCTCTAGGCAAAAGCTGAGCCACAGGGTTTAGTCCTTGGCCTTTTGCTGTCTTGCCGAGGCTTTCTCTGCTCACCAGCTTCCTTCTGCCTCAGGGAGATCTGGCCATTGGTCTACCAGAACTTTCTCCAGCAGGACTCTCGGAGCTCTCTCATATCGGGGGCCCTTAGCACGCACGCGCCTCTCTGGCGTCATCCACTTGTCCTTAAATAGGATCACTCCTTGTTCCACCTGCTTCAGCTTAATTTGGGCTCTGCCCACTTAGCAGTTGAAAGCAATGCTAGGTCATAAAGTCTTTCCTTCTTTCACCTGGCTTCAACCTTGTTTTTCAGTCCAAAGAGACTCCCCTCATTTCACCTGACTTCTTCCATAAGCTGATAAGCTAATTGCTCACAGCAGTTGATCTTCATGCCCCGAATTAAGAGACTGTATCAGAAACTTAGGTATTCACTAAATCTAACTTATATTAACCTATCAGCCCCTTCATTGAACTCACAGAGATCCACCTGCCTCCGCCTCCCAAGTGCTAGGATTAAAGGTGTGTGCCACCATGCCCAGCGTCACTTGAGTTTTTGATTTTAGCCATTCTGATGGGTTTAAGATGGAATCTCGGAGTTGTTTTGATTTCCATTTCCCTGATGACTAAGGATATTGAGCATTTCTTTAAATGCTTCTCAGCCATTAGAGAGTCCTCTGTTGAGAATTCTCAGTTTAGCTCTTAATCCCACTTTTTAATTATATTATTTGGTTTGTTGATGTTTAATTTCTTTCTTTCTTTTCTCTTTTTTTTGTTTGTTTTTTGTTTTTCGAGACAGGGTTTCTCTGTGTAGCCCTGGCTGTCCTGGACTTGAAGGGAATGAAAATTATTAAGAGACCCCCCCTAAGTCGGCAGTAGAGCCAGGCCAGCTGCCAGGTCCCAGGAACTTAGCTGACCATAAAAAGGGTGGAACCAAGAATGAAGGTCAATCGGGCCACGGGCCCCCAGGGTTTCAGGAACTGGCTGACCACAAAGTAGATAACAAAACAAGATTAGATTCATTCCTGAGAAAAACAGATGTAGGATGTTTCCTGCAGACTAACTAATGGGCTGGTACATTCCACCTGTATTTCACCTCTCCCTTGGGTTGTGGTAAACAATGGGCTGGGCTGGTACTTTCCACCTGTGATTTCCCCCACCCCCTTAATCTGTGGTGCTCCTCTATAAAATACTCTAATCTCCCCCAAATCAAGGTCGCGGCTCCTACCCCTGCATGGGATACGGAGTGGCGCCCTCAGTGCACTGAGCCCCCCACTTCCCCCTGAAATAAACCTCTTGCGATTGCATCAAGATGGTCTCTTGTGAGTTTTGGGGCGGCTGTGATATCCTGAGCGTAGGGTGAGGAACTTCTCTCCCCCGGGTCTTTCAGACTCACTTTGTAGAGCAGGCTGGCCTTGAACTTGCAGAGATCCACCTGCCTCTGCCTCCCAAGTGCTGGGATTTAAGGTGTGAGCCACCACGCCCAGCTTGATATTTAATTTCTTGAGTTCTTAATATATTTTGGGTATTAACCTTCTGTTGGGGGAGGTTCCTAGGAAGATATGGGGATGACTCTAGCTGAGACTCCTAGCAGTGGGGGATATGGAGACTCAAGTGAGCATCTCCTGTGGTCAGGTAGGACTTCCAGTGGAGGGCGTGGAAGTTTTGTTTTCACCCACAAAACCTTCAACCTAAAATTAGCCCTGCCTACAAGATGTGCAGGGACAGAGCAGTGATTGAGGGGAGACCAACTAATGGCTGGCCTAACTTGAGACCCATCCCATGGGAGAGAGCCAATCCCTGACAGTATCAGTGACAACCTGCTATGCTTGCAGATAGGAACCTAGCATAACTATCTTCTGAGAGGCTTCATCCAGCAGATAATGGAAACAGAGACCCACAGCCAAACATTAGGTGGAGTTCAGGGAGTACTGTGGAAGAGTTGGGGGAAGTATTGAAGGAGCTAGAGGGGTCAAGGACACCACAAGAAGACCTACAGAGCCAACTAACCTGGACTCCTGGGGGCTCACAGAGACTGAACCACCAACCAAGGAGAATGCATAGACTGGACCTAGGCCCCCTAACACATATGTAGCAGATGGGTAGCTTGGTCTTCACGTGGGTCCTCTAAGAATTGGAGCAGAGGCTCTCGGACTTGGATTCTGTGGCCTGCCTTTGGATTTCTTTCCCCTAGCAGGGTTGCCTTGTCTGGCCTCAGTGGAAGAGGATGTGCTTAGTCCTGATGCAACTTGATGTGCCAGGGTGGATTGGTATGGGGGGGTTGTGGTGAGAGAAGGCTCCCCTGCTCCTCAGAGGAGGGGAGGGGATAAGGGGGGAAGAGGGGGGGGCTGGGAAGGGAGGAGGGGGACTGTTATCTGGATGGGAAGTGAATAAATAATGAAGGAAAAAAAATCCGCCTACGGGCACACCCTTAAAGCAAGTGTCTGGGCTCATGGGGAAAGCTGGGTCCATACCACTTTCAGTCAGGAAGTTCCAGCAAGACAAGGACATGCTAGGAAGCATCTCCACGGAGCCCTCCCATTTACCAGTGACTCTCAGTCTCTAACTGTGCTCTTCTGTGGAATGGCCTGCCCTCACCTGCTGTGCCCTGGTGTGTGTGTGTGTGGGGGGGGTGAGAGTGCAGAGTATTTGAAAGGATACCACAAGCATGGAGATGAGCTGTCTTCAACGTCCTACTGTCTGCCCAGTGCACCGAAGCCCACCGCTTGGGGTTTGAACAGCAGGGGTCACAGACACAGGATGCTAGAAAGAAAGCCTTGCTGTAGAGAAAAGAGATGGAACAACAACAATACCAACAACAAAAACACCCTCTTTAGCTCATCAAAAGGTCACTCAAGGAAGGAAAGAAGCAGCCTGCACTGTTTCTCCTCAAGCTGACTGAGGCTTTCAAAAATCCCACCAACTGGATCTTTTACTAGCTGGGTGCTAGGAACTGAACCTGGGTCCTCTGCAAGAGCAGCAGGCATCCTTAACCTCTGAGCCAGCTCTCTAGCCTCTCTTCCGTATGTGCTGTCTTTGGCAGATACAATTCTTCCTGGCCTTATTCCTAGCAACCTCAACTAAGCCTGGTGAACTGATCACACGTCATGCTGCTACACATCCACACCAAACTAATCTGCTGCTGAATGAGTAGATCAGTTTCCATTAGGCCCCTTCATTCTCCAGCGAGCTGGACGGCATATTCCAGAGTCTCTTTCTTTGAAGCTTGATGCCTTTTTTTTTTTTCTTATCTAACTGGTCTAGAATGTGTGTAATAGAAGTCCTTGCCCTGTTTCCACACTAGAAGCCAAGCTTTAAGGTCTTCACCATTGAGTACTATGTGGACTGAAGTCTTACTATGTCCCCAGGCCACACTTGGCTATGACTCTTCCTTGTGCTCTACCACAGTGTCCAGGGAGACGCTCTGAAGTGCTTCCCTCCCGCAGCTTTCATAGGGTTAGCATTTGACAGCAAAGAACAGCAGCATGGGGCGCCCCCTAGGGTTAGAGCTCTGTAGGTCAGGGAAACATTCCTTGATCCTTGGCAGCAGTGACAAGCACTGCAGCTTTGGTGCAAAACTAGACATTGGAATTGCTCAGTTCTAGACAGCAGCTTGTTAGCTCTAAAGGCCTGCCAACTCTCCCATATTCCTCCAGCAACTAGGGCCTGCAGCTTTCCCTGCATGGGCTTCACAGCTTCCTATCTTTCAGCCTGCACTCTCCAGGCTTTCTCTACCTCTCTCTCCTCTCGTTCTTGTCCTGGAGACTCTCTTAAGCTGACTACTTCTTCAGCTGCTAAGCAGATGGCCTCTTTGCTGCTTTGGAAGCTGGGCCTGTCAACTGCTCCATTGTGCTGGCAGCCAAGCCCTTCCTTATTACTAAAAGGAGACAAAAGCTCTTGAGAGAACCCTGTTGGGCAAGTGTCTCCCAGCTCCCAGAGGGAGCGGGGACTGAAGCACCTGCTACACATCTGTACCCACCACAGCCTTGTCTCATTAACACCAGACATGGCAGTCCTCTTGCTAGGCCCCCAGAGGAAGTGCAGACTCTGCCTCAGGCAGAAACGGTTACAGGGCCATCTAGAGATCACAATGCTTGTGATGACAAAGTTATCATAGTTAAGACATGGAAAATGGCCTCCCTCGGTTCACATGCCCCTTTATTGCCAACCCTCCTGCAATGGCTTGAGCATAGCATGATCCTCCAAAATTTACTTTTGAGTTGAATCACTAAGGGTGAAGTGTGTGTGTGTGAGTGTGTGTGTGAGTGTGTGTGTGAGTGTGTGTGTGAGTGTGTGTGTGAGTGTGTGTGTATGTTTGTGTGTATGTGTGTGTGAGTGTGTGTGTGTGTATGTGTGTGT
>CAJQZJ010037474.1:3492674-3556422 GCA_907164525.1 Lophiomys imhausi
GGGGGTCTGTGATTAGGGTCTAAGGTCATCAGGGTGCAGTCTCATTAGATGAGCCCACAAAGCGCACGCACGCGCGCGCACACACACTCCTGTCTCTCCCCACAGGATGCCTGGGGCTGCCAGGGCTCTGCTAGACAAGAAGCACAGCCGAGGTAAACCTTGGTATAACTTATGGTCTGCAGCATTGCTATTGGCAGCAGAAAAATCAAATACCTCCTTCTTGTGAGGTCAAGTTTTTATTTATAGTACAATAAAATGGTCTGCTCTGCTGTGGTCTTACAGACAGGTGGACTTGTGCACGCTGGGTCTCCATTCACACTACACTTTGAGGTACAGGCACACTACAGCACTCATCACAGTTCATTCCTGTTTCCTGGGAGATAGAATCCAGCACTGGCTACACTGTCATTCACCTGTTTTTTTTTTTTTTTTTTTTTTTTTTTTTTTCGAGACAGGGTTTCTCTGTATAACAGCTCTGGCTGTCCTAGACTCACTTTGTAGACCAGGCTGGCCTTGAACTCACAGAGATCCGCCTACCTCTGCCTCCCAAGTGCTGGGATTAAAGGCGTGCGCCACCAACGCCCGGCCAATTCACCTGTTTTTTAGTCACTGGACAGTTATCAGTACAGTGACAATAAATTTCTCTGTGCAAGTATCTTGTGTGCATATTGTCATTATGTGAACATCTAAATTGTGGGACTATAAGGCAGACTACATAATTAAGAAACCACTCAACGGGGCTGGAGAGATGGTTCAGTGGTTAAGAGCACTGTTTGCTCTTCCAGAGGTCAGGAGTTCAATTCTCCGCAAGCACATGGTGGTTCACAACCATCTATACTGGAATCTGATGACCTCATCTGGCATGTAAAATAAACAAAAATGCTCAACAACTTTCCAAATGGGTGCATTATTAGCAGTAGCTCCACAAGCTCTCATCAACACATTTGTTGTTTTTTTTAGACGAGGTTTCCCTTTGTAGCCCTGGCTGTCTTGGAACTTGCTCCCCAGACCAGGCTGGCCTCAAACTCACAGAGAACTGCCTGCCTCTACTCCCAGGTGCTGGGATTACAGGCGTGCGCCACCACGCCGGACTCACGTTTGCCCTCATGCAGTGCTCCAGTGTGAGCCTGAGCTGCGTCTTGCCAGGTGGTTACTCAAGGGTAGCTAACACTCCCCAGTCAGCCCAGTCTGTAGTAGGCTTTGCTCACCCGAAGCTGAATTTTTGATTTTATTCTTAGCACACTGCTTTCTTTTCTAATTCAGATGAATCTTTCGTTGGGACACCTGGACCATGCCAACATACTTCTTTGTTTTGAAAACTCAAATTTTTGGCAGCTCAGCTACTTTCACGGTTTGACTTGCCTCAAGAAACCTCTGTGCTTGGAAGATTCCTACTTTCTCCTTGTAGAAGCTTCATTACGTTTAGAGCTGGCAGACCTCTAATGTCCTCTTGTTCTTGAAAGTGGAGTAATTTTTGTGTTATACGGTAAGCAGTGCCTCATTCTCTCCACACAAGTATCATTTTTTATGTCCAGGGTCTTGCCTGCATGTATGTGCACCATGTGTGTGCAGTGCCCACAGAAGTCAGAAGAGGGTGTTGGAATCTCTGGAACTTGAGTTACACATAGGTGGTTGTAAGCAGTCTGAGAAGGCTAGAATTGAACCTGGGTCCGCTTCAAGAGCAGCCGTTGCTCAAGCCCTGTCCAGCTTTACTTACAAGTTCTAGTGGTGTACCAAGCTTGGCACATGGGCTATAGCAGACCCCAACACAGGACAACCAAACACATTTGACTAAATGGATGTGGAGCAGCAGCTTGAGTGAATGCACCACAGGGCCCAGCACTAGATGCACGCACCCCTCACCATTATGAGGTAGCAACCCATCAGAACCTAGGAGCCTACTCTGCACTCCCAAAAGAAAAGTGAGAGGAGAGGAACCAACCTGTGTGGTAGAAGTTAGGTCTCCTTAGTGAGTATGCACTTCAGCCTAGCATCTGGCAGCACATAAAGGAGAGCTCGGTGTCTCTTCAACTTGGGCCAAACTGGACAGAGCACAGTTGAGGCCACAGTTCTATGAACTGCCCTGTTGAGGAGGCATTGCTAAGAAACTGCAAGCTGCGCAGATGACATCGGTTGCCATGAGATGCAACGGGACTGCTTGACATCCGGAGAGACTTTGTGGACCCTCAAGATCCCCAAGAATCGCAAGATAATGCGATATATAAGCCAGAAAGCTCCACCTGACATTCTCTTCCTCCTGCCCTCACTGACTGAGAAGTCACACTGGAGAAGTGCATAACAAGGTATGCCATTAACAGAACTGAGGCAACAATAGCCTGAGGCAAAGGCCTGGCATAAAACCTGCTGAGAATTCTTTAATAACTGGACATTAAAGGCGTCTTCGGCCCCCAGAGCAGCGGAAAAGTGAGCGAAGTGAGCAGAATTTAAAAGCCACTTGGAGAGGCTTTCAGTCACTGAGGCTTGCCCAGGCCAAGGAGTCCATAGAGGCGAGTCTCAGCTGATGAAAAAAGCCACCCTCAATTTGGCAGTTGGAACAGACTGACTTTATAAACTGGCCACAATTTGGTGGTTGAAATAAATTGGCCTTGTGAACTGGCAAAGTTAGGCCCAAGTGGACACTAAGCTTTGAAAGGGACTGCCTGTGGGGACTGCCATAAAACTAAGTTATCCCACATGGACCTACACTATGTATATTAATATTTTAAGAAAGTTAAAATAAGCCGGGCGGTGGTGGCGCACGCCTTTAATCCCAGCACTCGGGAGGCAGAGGCAGGCGGATCTCTGTGAGTTCGAGGCCAGCCTGGTCTACAAAGCGAGTCCAGGACAGCCAGAGATACACAGAGAAACCCTGTCTCGAAAAAAAAAAAAAAAAAAAAAAAGAAAGTTAAAATAGCATAGTTAGGTGTTCATAGATAGGTATCAGGGTGTTTTTAGATAGATTATAGGTTTTAAATTATAGGTGTTTGTTAAGTACTAATAAATAAGTTCATAAATAAAAATATTGTTACAAACTTGCCCTTGCCATGCTTACCACCTATGCCTCAAGTTAGCTGTGATTCTCAGGGCTCTGCCTGCACTGCCATTGCTGGAGACGCCTGCAGAATCCAGACACATGAAGGCATGCACCTTGCAGGAGCAGAGAACAGGCCCTGCTTGGGCAGCAACAAGAGGGAAACACTCTCAATGTAAATAGATATGAGTCATAACATGCCATCGTTTCTGCTCCTGCTTTTATGGCAATTTCCGGGCCAGCCACAAGGCCCAGCAGGTCAGGTGCTTAAGTCCAATACCTTAGAGCACTGGTTCTCAACCTGTGGATTGTGACCCCTCTGGGACGGACCAACCTTTCCTAAGGGTCAGCTATCAGATTACAATTACAATTTGTAACAAACAGTAGCAAAATTAGTTACGAAGTAGCAATGAAAACAATTTCATAGTTGGGGGTCACCACAACATGAGGAACTGTATTAAAGGGTCACAGTTTAGGAAGGCTGAGAACCACAGCCTTACACACCCAGATGGTGGAAAACCAACTCCCTGAAGCGGTCTTCTGAGTTCCACACATGCATAGTGGCACATGAGCAACCTCACACACAAAATAAAAGTCTAGGCAGGCCACAGTGGCTTTCAACCGGCCATCCTTCTGCCTCAGCCTCCTAGGTGCTGGGATTATACAGATGCTTCAATCAGCCCAGTTTAGTTTTTTGTTTTTCGAGACAGGGTGTCCTAATAGCACTATGTCTTTTGAGTATGTGTGACTTGACCGGCAAAAGTGCCAGGATGCGCACATACAGGGTCAAAGGACAGTTAAAAAGTTATTTCTCCCTTCAGCCAGGTGCAGTGGCACATACCATTAATCCCAGCAGACTAAATGCAGAGCCAGAAGATCTTTTTGAGTCCAAGGCCAGACTGGTCTACACCAAGTTCCAGGATAGTCAGGACTATATAGAGACATGGTCTCAAAAAACAAGGCTTGTCTCTCCTCCTGTACCATGCAGGTTCTGAACACTGACCATGGATTACTCAGCTGGGGACAGTCTTTAAAACAGCAATGGAAACATCTGGAACCATCACTGATGTTATCTGTTGGCAATCACAGTGGGCAGGGCAAGGAATGAGGGAAGACACATGGAAAGCTGACAAGCTGGAGGTCCAGGCAGAATATCTCAAGATGGCAGATTGGTGGTAGTTCCCTCTTAGCAAAAATGTACTGCATTTTTCTGACCCATGTGTCAGACACTGGTGGCTGCAGGTGAGTGTGGGTTTCACTGCCAGGGATACACAGAGAAACCCAGTCACAAAAACCGGAGAGGGGAGAGAGGGAGAGACACTGACTGACTCTTGGCACAGCCCCACACCATGTGGCTACTAGAACCCAAAAAAGGCTCGGGAAACTCTCTAGAAACAAAGCATCAGGCTTTATTTTGTTATTACTTTTAATACAGGTATTGTACTGTAGACATCTGTTAGTCTTGCAATTCATTCGGCCAATACACAGAAATGAAAGGAGCAGGAACTCATCACAAGTCCTAGCTGGCACCTTCCAACCCAACACACTGTGTCCCCTTTACCTTCACAGCCTCTCCCCAAGACAAGCAAATGTAAGTCCTACCCAAACATAACACCAAGTGCTCCTTTCCCAGTGGATGGACGGTAGGATGGAAAAGCCAGCCCAATCCACAGCAAGGAGGCAGTGTGGGCTGACAAGGGGTCAAACCCTGGCTGTGGCCAGCAAGGCTCGTCACCAGGTGAGACAGGAGCATGCCCTCTGCCAGCAATGCGAGGTCCTGGGCCACGCAGGTCAACCATCCCTGAGACGAGCAGAAGGAGCCCTGTCCTCTGGTGGCACCAGGTCCAAGGAGAATGCAGTCTCTTCCGAAGGAGCTGTGATTGGAGGGTTCCGAGTGGGCACGCACAGGCCAGTGAGCCCCTCGCCACCAGTCCCTAGGGCCTCCTGCTGCCCACTGAGCCTGGTGACCAGGCCCTGCCTTGGCCACTTGAGGCGGTCCCTGTACTGTGTACAGTGAGAAGCAAGTAAGGAGTAAGGCATTGGACACTGGACTCTATCTCCATATGCGATGTCATGTAGGCACACTGCTTGGGATGCTGGTTCTAAAAAACTTGTTGGCCATTTTTCAGAATATCCTTTTGGTTTTAAATACTGGTCAGGAAAAAAACAAATGATGTAAAAATAGGTGAATTTTTTCTATTACAGAAATGAAAAACTGATCTGCATCTGAAAGTGCAAGAGGTGAGGTGACTGAGCCCTTTCACCAGATGCCACGGCAGTGCAAGGCCATTGCTTCAGCTGTGGGAGGAGGCTGGGATGTGTTTATGCTGACATAGAAAATTATAAATTACATTGAATTAGTATCCATAATCACTATATACACACAAACCAGTTCTAAAATCCACTGGTTTACAAGTGAGAACCTCACAAGGTACAGTAAAACAAGGAACATGCTTGGATGCCAGGCTGAGACTCTGTTAAAGCCAGCCTGCTTGATGGACATCCTCTACCCCATCACCAGCATGAGCACTTACTTCCAGGCTCACCCCTGTGACTTGAGAGTAATGTGGGTACAGACCACTCTGAATGGCCATCAGTGATGCTTGCCGACAAGGGACATTTTGGTGAATGGGTTAATGAACTACCAAAACAAAACAAAAACAAATACTCTCCCCCCAAAAAACCCAACCACAGCCATGTACACTGGAATATTCTAGTGTTTCACCTGTAGAAAGAAACGCTCTGAGCAAACAAGACGTTAACAAAACATATGGCTTTACAAGAACAGCAATTTATCAACTAAGTTGTAGCAATAAATACTTAATGTCCACCAAGACTCACGCATTTGATCTGCCTGAAACAATACAGAAAACAGTTACCAATCAAAAGTGGGTTATAAAAAGAACACCAAGTATTTCTTATTCAAAATCACTTTGTAAGTCAGAACAACCAAAATAATGCGCGGAGGGCTTTTCCATCGACAGCTCCGTGCCAACCTGGAAGAAAAATGAATTCAGAATTTTGTACAAGGTGGAAAATGTATGAAAACTGCCTAATACTTTGGTCACACTAATAATTGTCAAATAGTTATGTTTCAAATACAATAGATCTGTGTAGTCACTTTATAAAACTATTCTTACAACCATCTGAACTATGTATTACTGCTATAATTACATGGGCGGCAAGATCTGATGTCACAGGCTACCCACTCTTTAGATCAATACAATATAAACATACGCAAAAATTCTTGGTATTTGTCAATGTGCAATATTTTTACACTTCTGAATTTCTCTGTACAATGTCTTAGAATCTAGAATATAAAGGTTGCTGGTCCTGATCCCTTGCAGAGTGCAGCAGTGGCGGCTTGGCAGCTCTGGGGGAGCCCTCCAGAGCCCTGGGTGGTGGTGGCCTGCAGTCCTCAGTCAGCAGCAGCGGATGTCACTCATCATACGGGACCATTAACTGACGTGTCACTTGGCATGCTTGGCTGGTCAGTCCTACAGAGAAGGAGACAGACACTTGAGGCACTTGAAGCTGGGCAGGGCGAAGTCAGCTTTGCCCACCCTCCATGGCTGCCAATGGTGAAACAGCAGGTATGTGGAAGCTCCCAACTCAGCATCTCAGAACTGCACGCAGGTGTGTTCAGGTCACACTGCTGGTCCCAGCTGCGTGCTTCGGAAACTCTGCTCTGTCCTACGGGGGTTGCAAGCCGACTTCCACCTGGAAAGCAGAGTTCTGCTACTGGGAAATGGAAAGGAAAAAGTATGAAGAGAGAGGACTGCTGAGAACAAAGGGGCACAGCTAGATGATGCTGGTCTACACGGAGCAGAAGCAGCATAGACGAGTGGCTGAATAGAGGAGAAATGGGTATCCTGGCCTGAGGCCTTTGCACAGGGTTAGCCAGGCCGTAGCCAAAAGCAAACAAATACTTTTAAACTGCCGGAGGCCTGCCAGCTATCTAGGAACCAGGGGGTGCCTCCCAACATTGTGCTCTAATTACACATGATGGTGCCTTACTGTACGAGGATTCTAGAGCCAGGAGGAGTTGGGTGTGAATGCAGCTGTAGTTCACAAGCTGTATGCTATTAAACACGTTTCTTAACCTCTCAGTCCTGTTTTCTCCTCAGCAGGAAGGGGACAAGAACGTCCAACCCAGGGCTTTGTAAGTATGATGTGTGCAGATAGAGCAGGTGGGACAAGACTAGTGAAGCCAGCTACAGTGGCAATGCAAACCCTTCAGGCTGAAGTAAAGATCGGTCCTGGCAAGCCCTGGCCCAGGAGCAGTGCGAGAAACATGGGGAAGGCTGCTGTCTGTTACTCTTCCCCATTCTACACCGGCAGCACACTATGCATCCCGGCTCCAGCTCAATGCTGCTGGGCAGAGGCCAGCCCCTGTACTCCCACCTGCAACTCTACAGTCTCCCCTTAGCATGTTCTGTGGGCTGAAATAGATATACTTGCCTACTGTGGCTTCGCCAGTGACCCCTGTTCTGAACAGGGCTGGGGAGGAAAGGCGGACGATCAGTACAGACCCAGGCAGTGCCTGCTCTTCTATTGGCTTTCCCTAACATTTGCAGTTTATCCTGCAGGCTGAAAGGCAGGGCTTTTCATGCCATATAAACAGCTAGAGAGGATCTAAGTGGTGCCCTTTGACAAATAAGTCTTCACTGTAGAGCCAAGAAGCAATCCATAGCCTTTTGTATAACTTCTGTCAGGCATATCAAGGAAACACTCCCCAATTCATGCTCCAGAGACAGCCTGGCTGTCCTGCCTGTTCAAGGGCCTCAATCAGGAAACCAACAGGCAGAAATTAGGAGCTGATATAACCATGTAAAGACACCCTGCAAACCCCAGCAAGTGCCTTTTCTCCCCAGGCCTTCCTAAGAGCAACCTGTTCACACAATACTTATGATCGATTCTGCAGGCAAAAAGACATATATTTAAAATTACAAATCCATACTTCATTTTGTCTAGAATATCTGAGAGCACAAGCAGGGCAGAGGGTTGCCATGAACAGGGGCTTCTAGAGCAGGAGTAGTGAGTGCCCGCTGGTCCCTGCAGAGTGCAGCCACTAGGGAGTGTGGCCAGGGAAAGCACAACGCCTCTGCAATGCTTTAAATTTATCAGAAAAGTGAGCTGAGAGGTGCTGAACAAAGTTTCTTGCTATCCAGGGCACATTCTCACTCATCTTCTGACGTAGGCTTCTGTGAGTCCGTGGCCACCTGGCTCTACCTGCGAGGCTGAGTGTCTGGGCGTGGGCCCTCTGCAGCTGAGGCTTTGGCTTGGCCTAACCCTTCAGACCACTGGCTCAGTCTAAGCAAAAGGTGACTAGAAAGAAAACACCACATCCAAATCACATGGCTCTGGTAGTGGGGCTGTCTCACTGAGACAGGCCCACCCACAGGTATCAAACCTCTGGGGATTGATCCCATGGGGACTCCCCTTCTAGGGCTGAAGTATTTAGCAGTACAGAGCAAAGGGCCTCAGACAATTTCCCTGGTGTCACAAGTGTGACTGGAAAATGGGGCAGGGGGCAGTTAGGCCTGCTCTCCTCACAGGACCACTGAGGACTCCACTCCTGGAGGGCTCAACACCATTCACAGCATACCCTCAAAAGGACTGAGTTTAGCCTAACCAATCATTCCTCCCCAGGACCTTCCTACAGAGCCAGTGTATCAATCATCCAGGGTTAGGCTGGGACTCTGGCTGCAGAGGAGGGCTGTTTCTCACAGCTTGGCTGGGGAACCCGGCTACTTAAGACCTGAGAAATGCCACTGCATCTAGCACAGTTGTTAAAGGCTTGGGCACAGCTGCAAAGATTATTCAACACCCCCACCCCCCACCCCAGTGTCAACTTCCTTCTACCTTCCAGAACATGTCAAGCAGAGGCAGGGTAGAGTCTTCAATGGGTGCAGGAAGGCAGAGTGGTTGGTTACCTTTGCTCGGGGCTACTGTTGGGGGTCCGGGGACCTGTGCACTTGGCCTCTGGTGGCTCGGGGATCTCTTCTGCATCTTTGCAAGCAGCATCTTGAGAGGTAGACAGTTTTTCTTCCTCACTACAGGAGACAGGAACATAGGGGTATCATATACCTGGCACGATGTCCAGGGCCAGAGGTTGAGATCACATGCAAATGGCTCTGAAGTCATGACTGCCATGGAGGCAAGCCCTGGGGCTGAGCATGCTCAGGGTGGAAGGATCACAGAAATGCAGACAGTGACTGGGAACCACGAGAGGAAAGGGCCACACGCAGGTGGGAACTGAGAGGGAAAATGTAATGTGGCTGGTGTCTGAGAAAGAGCGGTCCGTGTCACCGTACATACCGGTAGGACTTCAACACTCTGAGGCCAAGTGTGCAAAACAGAAAAAGAAACGTACAAGAGTTTCAGAACACTCCTAGAAATGAGGAATTGGGGAAACACGTCCATGACTGCACATGGCACCCCGCAGAGTCGGTGGAGGTGTGGAGAGAACCTGTTTGAAGGAACAGGAGCCTTTAGTTCCACCGAGCGCTCAAGGCCAGGCCCACCACTTGCACGAGCTCCTCGCTTGCAGCTTCACCTCAGGCCAGAGGTACCCACTGCTAAGCCAGGTGGAAAGCCTTCTGCTGCCCTCCAGCAGGGTATGCCAAGGGCAGACACTAGCAAGGAACAAGGAACCAAGAGCAGCCGCAAATGGGAGCCGGAGTTGCCTGTGGGCAGCTCTTGGTGGAGACAGCAGGCAGGAAGGCGACTGTTGAGTTGGAAGCTTAGCTGTGTTCTGCTCTACCTGAATTCACACTTTGCCCAATTCAAAGAGATACTGAAAGCAAGGCACAACTCCTCAGATCCAGGCCTTGGCCCGGACTTGTACATGAAATCCCTGACTTTAGGTCAGTTTACCAAGCAGAACTTATACATCTGGTGCAGGTCTGAACCCAGGCTTTCCACAGTGCTGGGGGTGGAGTCAAGGCATCAGCACGTAAAACATGTATTGTACCACCAAGCTACACTCCCCATCCATGACTTCTTTGTCAACTTACTTTCTCGCTGCTCTTCTACTCCTTCCCCTTCAAGGCAACCACTCTAACGCGCTCAGCCACCATTGCAGATGTTTGCTCCAAGCCATGGGCCTAGACCCAAATCCAAAGTCTATTCTCCGAGGACTGAACATCCGAAGCACCACATACTCCTGAGCAATGGCACTACACTCACAGTGAACACCCACCTCTCTGGGGCTCTCTACAGCCACAAGCAACCAAACTTCCCTCTACCTCCAGACCTCAGGGTGCCATGAATATTAACCACCTCTAGCATTTCTCAGGGTGGTAAACCCTGGAGAAGAAAATCGTGGGCCATTTTCTCATCAGCAAAGAACCCTCTCTTACAAACATGCCTTCCCCCTGTCAAGGCCTGGTTCCCAGCCTAAATCCCTTTCCAAACTCCTGAAATCTAGTAAGCAGTTGATCGTGTTGCCTGCTCTGATCTCTACAGAGGCTTAGAAAGTGTCTTCACTTTTCAGCGTTTGTGGTTTACCTGCCTGTAACTTGCTATCTTTTGCTCAGATTCTTATTGGGTTTCCTCCATCCACCCCATTTACTTCCTTCTCTTTGAGACAGGTCTCACCACATAGCCCAGACTTGTCTCAAACTTTCTAGTTAGGCTGGAGGTGTGGCTCAGTTGAAAGTGTGTTTGCCAGGCATGCACAAAGCCCTTGGTTACCTCCTCAGGATTTGAGAGGTGGAATCAGGAAAACCACAAATTCAACATTATCCCTCACAGTGAGTTCAGTCCAGCCTGGGCTGTATGACTGACGGGCTTACACAAGCTACTCTGGCCGTCAGCAGTCCTCGACTGGCACTGGTGAGCAGTAAGCTCACTCCCCAGGGGACTTTCTTGTTCTTATCAGCATACAGGGATTCCTTGAATACTAAATTACAATCTTGTTTAGGCACTACACATTTCTTTCCCAATCTGCTCTCTGCTTCTTAATCACTGACTACACACTTCTAACATCAATGTGATCATCTTAATTCTTTGTGCATTATAGTTTCTGCTTTTTCTTTATATATGATATTTTGCCTGCATGTAAATTTGTGTACTATGTGTGTGCCTGGTGTCCACAGAGGCCAGAAAGTGTCTAATTTCCTGGAACTGGAATTACAGATGGTTGCAAGCCTCCATGTAGGTTCTGGAAATCAAACCCTGGGTCCTCTGAAAAAGCAGCTAGTGCTCTTAACCTCTGAGCCAGCTTTCTAGCACCCCTTGCTTTCTTTTCTATTTTTTAAAGATAGTTTCTCTGTGTAGTCCTGGCTGTCCTAGAACTCACAATGTAGACCAGGCTGGCCTCGAAATCAGATCTGCCTGCCTCTGCCTCCCAAATGCTGCGATTAAAGGTGTGAGCCATCACCGCCTGGCTTGTTTCCATTATTTATATTTTTTTAATTTAGCTTTTATTTCTTCAAGTTACATCTCAATCACAATCCCCTCCCTACTCCCCCTCTAGTCATTTCCATTATTATTATTATTATTTTTTTTTTTTTTTGGTTTTTCGAGACAGGGTTTCTCTGTTTAACAGCTCTGGCTGTCCTGGACTCGCTTTGTAGACCAGGCTGGCCTTGAACTCGCAAAGATCCGCCTGCCTCTGCCTCCCAAGTGCTGGGATTAAAGGCGTGCGCCACCACCGCCCAGCTAAAAACATTTTATTTATTTATCTACCTATTTATTTATTATGTATACAGTATTTGCTCTACATATATGCCCGGGTACCAGATCTCAATGTAGATGGTTGTGAGCCACCATGTGGTTGCTGGGAATTGAACTCAAGACCTTTGGAAGAACAGCCAGTGCTCTTAACCTCTGAGCCATCTCTCCAGCCCCGTTTCCATTATTTTTAAGGGTTATTTTATTTTATTTTTTTTTGGTTTTTCGAGACAGGGTTTCTCTGAATATCTCTGGCTGTCCTGGACTCGCTTTGTAGACCAGGCTGGCTTCGAACTCACAAAGATCCGCCTGCCTCTGCCTCCCAAGTGCTGGGATTAAAGGCGTGCGCCACCACCGCCTGGCAAGGGTTTTAGTTTTTTTGTTTTTCTGAGACACAGTTTTTTTGTGTAGCCCTGGCTGACCTGGCCTTACTTTGTAGACCAGGCTGGCCTTGAACTCACAGAGATATGCCTGCCTCTGCCTCCCAAGTGCTGGGATTAAAGGTGTGTGTCACCATGCCTGGCCTGGCAAGGGTTATTTTAAATTAAGAGTAGGTGGGATGGAGAGATGGCTCAGAGGTTAAGAGCACTGGCTGTTCTTCCAGAGGTCCTGAGTTCAATTCCCAGCAACCACATGGTGCCCTCTTCTGTTGTGCGGGTATATGTACTAAAATATAGAACATTGTATACATAATAAATAAATATTAAAAAAAATTAAGAGTAGGTGTCGGTCTGAACTTGAGTGTGTGCACAAGAGGACAGGTACCCTAGGAAGGCAGACGCATCAGATCCCCAGAGCTGGAGTCACAGATGGCTCTGAGCTGTCTAACATGGGCTCTGGGACCTGAACTTGGGTCATCTGGAAGAGCACAGAGTATCCATAACCACTGGGTGGTCTCTCCAGCCACCTTTATGTGTTTTTAAAAGAAGTGCTTTTCTGCACACAGGTCAGAAGTCTAGTCTACCTTTTCTTCTGTTAACTCCCATGAACACACCATCTGGATCTAGTGGCTGGCTCCTCACCTGGAAAGTGTGGGCAAGACCCACAGCTGTACCTCACAGGTCCCTGAGAGAGCTTGAACCATAACACATGCAGAGGGCCTAGAGAATGAGCACTGGCCCTCAAGTGTGTACGTGTGTTCTCTTATGGATGTGCTTTAGCCAGTATGCAGCAAGACAGCAACAGAGAAGTTTTTGCCTGAATTTCCCAGGTGCTGAGATGGCAAGCACATGCCACTATGCAGAGCTGGCATCTTTTTATGTTGGTGTGACAGACGACTGTGTACGCTTGCCCATGTATGCCCAGGTGGAGAGCAAAGGCTAATGTTGCATGTCCTCTTCAATTGTTCCTCACATTATTTGGGCCATTGTCTCTCTATGAACCCGAAGCTCATTCTTTAAGCTAAGCTGGATGGCCAGTGGGTTTCCAGAAACTGCCTGTCCTCGCCATGTTGGGATCACAGCTGCACATAGCTGTGCTAAACTTTTATGTGGATGTTGGGGATCTAAAGTTCTCATAGTTATACAGCAAGCACTTTACTCAGAGTCATCCCCCAAGCCCCATCAGTTTGTATTCTCTTCATAATCCTCCTGCAGTTGCTTTACAAGGTACTTAGGGAGGACTGGCTTGACTGTTTCAAGGGAATCCACTTTCTTCATTCCTTGCTTTTTAGAGTAGTGCTGGGGATGAACACAGCCGAGCAGCCCTGCCCTCTTTAACTCCATCGTCACGGCCCACTTCTCGAGCAAAGGCACATCACAGTTTCAAGGCCTATGTCTTTGTAGATGACAGCATCGGTGGCAGGCAGGTCTGACAACTGTGCCTTTCCATCACCTAGGCAAGCTACTAGGAGCTTGGAATTCCCACCTACATTGCAAGAGTATTTGGAACAAATTCCTTCTAAGAACTCTTACTGAACTTGAAGGCTAGTCTCATCTGGCAAATATCTCTGCAGCACTGAGTTGTCCGGTAATGGTGAGTCATGGCTGTACTTGCTTAGGTCATCTTCAGACTTTTCTACAGAAATCTGCATTAAAATAATTCCTTTTTTTTTCTTAGTCTGTCTGTTTGATTTGCATTTTTTGGAGGGAAAGAATATGAAGTTTGTGTGGGTAAAGATGTTCTGGGAAGGGTATGAAGAAGTAGTGGGGAGTGGTCATAATGTTATATAAAAGTTTTTCAATTAAGAAAAAAATTCCTAAATGGACAGAGTGATGTGTTTTATGAAAGGTGGGTACCAACATGCCCAGCTTAAGGCTATTCTTTTTTTTTTTTTATTGGTCTTTTGACTACTTTTTCTGACCAGTTTTACTGAATTCTTACTATTTGTTAATGACGAGCCTCACTGTCATGTCTGTAAACCAGCAGCTCTCACTGTCTCCCTCATAACCTCTCTCTGCACCTCTGGCCTTTCTTTCCACGACAGCCTCCCTCTATCCCTGCTGACTCCAAAGTAGGTCAACTCATACTTCAGTAGATAGAACTCCTGCTGTACCTTTTGGTATTTTTAATTCTGAGCAAGTAAATGGAGTTCACAGCTCTGTTATGTGGCTAAGAGTGCTGACCATGTATTACATGTAGAACCTTATAAAATATCAAATTTCTTTTAGTCCAATGTATGAGTTTTCCTGATAGCCAATCCTTGAACTTCAGAACAAACTCCTTGCATTCAGGAAACAAATATTCACAAGACTTTTGCATGTAGTTTGCTTGAAGTAAATGTTTTATTTTGTGACTACTTCTGTGGTTTTGGAGTGGCTTCACTGCCATCATGAAACGAACTGGGTAAATTTGCATTTTCTATTTTCTGTAACATAAACCTGCGATCGCATGCCTAAGCCGCACTGTGGTTAATGCTGACAGCAGGTGGGCATTTGGCATGTGCTTTGCTAGTTTTCCTCCACAGATCCAAACCTGAGTATATCCTTCATTCGCTCTCTTACTGACATCAAGCTCTTTCTATATTCTACTTGTTCTTTCCTGTTTGTGGCTTGTCTTTCCAATTAAGTATCTCTGTGGCAATATTAAAAATTAAAATAAATTCATCAACATTTTTCTTTATGGTTAAAAAAAGTTTCACCCCCAACTAGTCAATGCATTTTCTGTCTAAAGACTGCATATCATGTCATTTCTATTCACAGTGAGGCAAGAGGCCTCATTTTATTTTTCTCTCATGGGGGTAATCATTTTCATTAGAATATAACTTACCAAGTTCAGGCTGAGGAGGGGTCTCTGTGTTAATACTCTGTGAACACCGCTTTACTAATCAGTCTTAGGATTTACATATGCTGAAGCCCTGACTTCTCTCTACTAAGTTCTCTTGGCCCTTTCTGCTCTTCTTTAGAAATAACACAATCACCGGGCATGGTGGCACACACCTTTGATCCCAGCACTCGGGAGGCAGAGGCAGGTGGATTTCTGTGAGGCCAACCTGGTCTACAAAGGGAGTCCAGGAAAGTCAAGGATACATAGAGAAACCCTGTCTTGAAAAACTTAAAACAAAAAAAAGAAATAACACAATCAACTTCTGTGAAACTGCCTGTGGGATGATGGACATGTCACCGATTTTAAACCTCATTTGTTGAGAAATGTTAAGGGTATCTTTCCATTCATAAACCTGGTACATCTCTGTACTTGTTTACTTATTTAGGTTTTTCAAGACAGAGTTTCTTTGTATATCCATTGCTGTCCTGGAACACACTCTGTAGGCCAGGCTGGGCTCAACTCACACAGATCTGCCTGTTTCTGCCTCTTGAATGCTGGGATTAAAGGTGTGCACCTCCATGGATTTTGTTTTGTTTAAGCATTTCTGCATTTATTCCGGCTCTTTATTATAACTGCCAGTAAGGTTTTAGAATCTTTTCCCTTAAAATTTGTGTCCTTGATGAGGTCTCACATGTACAAAACACATATACTCCATCACTGGTTTACAGGACAAAATGAGTTTTCTAGTATGCAGTAAATCAATTCCAATTCTTATCTATAGACCCAATTAGAATGTTCCACATAGAAAGTCAGTCTATAACGATGACTTTATCTACTTCACATCTTTACACCTTCCCTTTCTATGCTGCATTCACTACGACACCAACACAGCTCTGCAGAAAAGCAGACAGTAGGTCCTGTTGGCTCTTGTCTGTAATATCGACTATCACAAGTCACCACAATGCGACCCTTATGCTGATGTCACAGTTTTGTAACCTAATGCACTGCAGAGAGGATCAGACAGACAGGTAAGTGGGTAAGAGCACTGGCTGCTCTCTTGGGGTTTTGTTCAATTCCCAGCAACCACATGGTGGTTCACATCATGTACAGCTCCAGTCTCAGAGGACCTGAAGTCATCCCTCTTCTGGTTTCCATGGGCTTTGAACACATGTGGTGAAGGCATACATATAGGTAAAACATACATACACATAAAATAAAGTGGAAAAAGGTTGGCTGGGTTTTGTTTGCTATTTTAACAAAAAGTTATTTGATATTGTATGTGAGCCGGGCATGGTGGTGCACACTTTTAATCCCAGCAAGATTTTTAAAGGAGGCAGAGGCAGGGGGATTTCTCTTGAGTTCAAGGCCAGGCTGGTCTACAGAGTGAGTTCCAGGACAGCCAGGACTGCACAAAGAAATCCCTCTCGGAAAAACAAAAACAAAACAAAAAAATGTTGAATATATGTGAATATGTAAGGTAGGTGCAAGGTATGTGTGGACAACTTTCAGGGGTTGGTTCTCTCCTTCTACCATGGGCTCTAGGGACTAAAATCAAGTCACCATACTTGCATGGCAAATGCTTTTACCTGCTGAGTTGTTTCACTTGTGTGTATATACAAATGTGTATCTGCTCATGTATATGCACATACATGAGTATGCATGCTGCATTTGCATGTGCATATATATGGAGGCCAGACCTCAACCCTGGGAGTCATGAACCATTCACCTTGTTTTTTTTAGTCCCTCACACTGGGACTTGGGGTCTAACAAGTAGTCTAGGTTGGCTGACCAGTGAGCCCTAGGGCTCCCCCGTTTCTGCCTTTCCAAATGTATGCCATTATGCTCAGTTTTTTATGTGAGTACGCGGGATCAAATTCAGGTCCTCCGTCTTGCAAGGGAAGCCCTGTACCAACTGAACTACCCTCTCCAGCTCCTAGTTTGCAAACTTAATGGAACAGTGTTGATCACATATGCCACACATGGCATTATCCTACTATCTGTTTCTATAACTCGTGGTTTTGTCTTGTGGTGCCCTCATTAGGCAGTAGAAGCTGATTTCTGTGACCAGTGAGAGGCTCTGAGTACTGACTTACTGCAGGCCCATCTTGATGGAGTGTTTCGTTACCCTCTATAGTTTCTGGATTTAAGTTTCCATTCGGATTGATTTTCTATCCCATGAAATGTATAAGTGAGTCTGCTATTTTCTAATCAAGTTTGGTGTTGCTAGCAATATCCTCTTGCTGCTGAATTAATGCAATTGATTGCATTACACCTACAGAACACATCTATCTGCATGTCACCTAGCTTTGGATGGACAGGTAGGCTCTGTGGCCTCTGTCCACGTCCATTTCTATCATGAGCAAAGCTGTGTCAATCATCTGAACACTGTCAATTTGCTAGACTCTGAAGACACACACACAAGGAAAGCTGCACATTGGGGCCTAAACTCTCCACCTCTTGGTTAACATTAATGGAAATGTTAGAAAGGGCAATCTAGCCTTTGGATACTCATTTGAATCTAAAAATGTTCTTGTATGGCTTCTTCCCCCTGTCCTCCCAAGAAGCTGTCAATGTAGTAGCCCCAGGCTCTGGTTACCTTTTGAAGACGGCAGTCTCTGTCTTGGCGTCTACAGTGAGGCTGAGGGTTTCCTTCATGCCGCCATTCATCACGGTCTCAGTTACCTTGTCTGTACTCTCGGCATCCTCTTCCCCGTCTGAGCTGGCTTCCATGGCCATGCTGCCTGGTGCTGAAAATGCACAGCAGACAGTCACATCCACCAAACCCACCCTGGAGCTCATGCCCCTTTCTACACAAACTCCTGTGCCTTAGTCCTACCTACTACTTCAAGATGTTAACCTAAGAGTGGCAGCTCTGCCTGGCTAAATTCTTGATGGGCACCTGATCTTATAAATGCCCACCAGGGTGGCTCTGTCACAGGTTTTCCTCAGTGGAGACCTGGCAAGTCCCAAAGATTTTTCCCAGTTCTGTGTCCTCATGGTCCCAGCCTCCTTCCCACTGTTCCTAGTCCCACTCTACAATACAGGGGAATGTGCCTGAGGATCTTCCCTGTGCTCTACAACAAACAGGAAGCTGCGTGGTAGGCTTACTGGTTATGAGCCTGGACATGTCAGATTTCTAGATCTGAACCCAGTGCCTCCAACCCCACTTTCGATCTGTACAATCCCAGGAAAAGGAGGCCATTATGTGCCTCCAGCTCCTTAGCCATCAAACCAGCTCCAGTGGTGCTTTAAACGTTAAGCTGCTACAGTTTAGGAAGTCTCAGGTGAATAACTCTGTCAGGTGACTCTGTGTGGGATTATATGGATGTTAACTGACGAAGGAGAATCTAGCCAACTGTGGGCCAGGCTCTCTCTCAATCGTGTGTAAGTGAAGGGATCTGGCTGAGGATGATGGCAGCAAGCAAAGTGGTGCTTATACTCTCTGCTCTTGACTGTGGGTACACTGTGGCCGGCTGCCTGAGTTCCGGCTTTGTTCCCCCAAATGATAACTATATAGCCTGGAATTGGTTATATAGTCAAATGGGGCTTTTCCTATCCTATGTTGCTTTTTGTCAGATGTTTTACAACAGCAACAAAATGAAACCAGGAACTAGGTCCATGAAGTTCTGAACTTTTGTGGCCTCAAATGTTTGGAGTGATAATGTCTCTATCAGCTACTGGTCTTATCTTCTGGCTCTGGTTCAGGGCCTCTGCCTATTACTTTTCTTTTCCCAGAAACTCACTGCTTCACCCCTTCCTAAGGTTCTTGCCTCCACACATATCCACTCCCTGCCACAAGCTCTGCTCACTCTTTCACCCCATCACCCTCTCCCAAATGGCTCTTCACCAGTCTGCAAACAGTTCAGGGTCAGTGCAAGGAGCACAGGTGAACACCCTGAGCAATGAGACAGCCCCACAGGATTCAGACACCCATGACCACTTCATCTGCTCATATGGTGAGGAGAAACCAAGCAGGTTCATACCCTCATGTTCTAAAACTCCAGGAGTTCTTCACACAGGATGGAGGCATGGTATCCAGTCTGGTCTCCTCTACTCTGGGCATCATGTTTCCTCCTCACTCTGACTTTAGATACCTATCCTTAACATTGACTGGACTGACACTGAGAACCCAATTCCTTCTAGAATCCCTGCTTTGTGGTTCTGTCAAGATACAGTTTTTTCTCCTGTGATGACCTACAGACATCAGAGCCACTATCTTATCTTCCTGCCTCCTTTTAGTCTTGAGCCCAAACCTGCTCTGGTTTTTCCTCTCTGCTGTGTGCACACTGGCGCACTGCACTTACCTTCTGGCTGACTGGCCAAGGCAGCTGCACCATGTGTCAAGGGGTCCATAGGCTCAGTGCTGGTTTCCATTTCCACAGGAGAATTACTCCTTAAAGACTCCTTTGTGCTTTCAGAAAAGAAAATTCAGATGTCAGCAGTGGGAAAAAACCTTAGTTACACAAAATGAAACATGAAATCCACACTTTTTTTGGTTTTCGAGACAGGGTTTCTTTGTATAACAGACCCGGTGTCCTAGAACTCGCTTTGTAGACCAGGCTGGCCTTGAACTCAGAGATCCACCTGCCTCTGCCTCCTGAGTGCTGGGATTAAAGGCATGCTTCACCACCCAGCTGAAATCTACACCTAATATTCAAATGTTGACAAAGCTATTAAGAAAAATTATTAAATAAGCTCTCTGTCACTGAGGAAAACAAACAGCAGGGCTGGTAGTGATACTTGCTGGCTCTCTAATTTATAGTACTAGAGCGTTGCCAAGTGAGATACAACCTCATATACATAGGGAAGTCAGGCTCTGCCCTATAGCTGTGCCATTCCACAGGTGTTGGTCAGGGACCCATGTTTACACCCCTCAATCCACCTGTGGAGCCTGTGAAGCTTCCCAGCTTCGCAGGAGCCATTTTCCCTTCCTGCTAAGTGCCCCAGAGCCAATCTTCCCAGGGTTCTTCTGTTTTGCTGTGGTCCACAGCTGGGTCAGTATGCTCCAACTTCATGACAACTCTTAATCCTGTTTTGAGGCACCACATTCAACTTAGAGGTGAAAACAAAGTGCAGAATATATAGTCACAGAACATGAACACGGTTTGCTTCCCTCTCAAAGGCTTTAAGACAGCACACACTTGCTCACCTGAGGGAGGATGTGAACTCTGAAAAAGAGGCCCAGCCTGTCTCTTTAGTTGGCATTGGCTCCTCTGTGCTCCAGACATCAGACCCCACCGAGTCTAAGGGAGTGCCATGGGTGGTTTCCATTGGGACGTCAAAGTTGGCTGACCAGGCGGGTGCTGAAATGAGGGAGAATTGTCATTTGGAGACTTCAGCCCTAGAGTTTAATAAGAGACAGTGTTTCTGAGGCTGAGTGTGCTAGGGTGTGCCTGTCATTCCAGACACTTGGGAAACTGAACTGGAGAGGTGTTTGAGCCCAGGCAGACCTTGAGGATCCTCAAAATGGAAATTATCTTTCAAAATCAGGTTGGTAGATGACAAGAGAGTAGTTGCTATGGGAAGGAAATTAACACCGTGCCACTAAGGGGGGTGGTTCTGACACAATCAATGAAGTGCAAGGTGACACAGACACTTCTGGCTTTTCATCTAGCAATTTGATTCCTAGAATATTTTCCAAAAGAAATATTATACAAAGCTATGAAGTGCACACAAAAATTCCACCCAACAGTTATTTTTCCTGCTTACCATGAGCAAAGTTCTGAGACCAGTCCATTGGATAAGAGCTTTACTTCACAGTTCGGACTACAAAGGAAGGAACTCTGTGCTCAGGATGTGTGACAGTCCTTCCCAGGGTAACTCCCCAGGCCTAGCAGCAGAAACTGCTCAAAACTACAAAGAACTCAGGAGAGCCACAGGAAAAGAGGTAGGGGTGTGTGCATGCACACGCGTGTCGTGTGGTACATGTGTTAGAGTGCAGTGTCTCAGATCTGCTGATGAACAAAGCCTTTCTCAAACAGCAAGGAAATAGGAGGCTGCTACCCTGTACTGCTGAAGCAAACACAAATGTCACCCAGACATTCCTCTCAACATATAACAGAGGCATACTATTTAAGACATACCAGTTTATTTTCTTCCAAGTCCATCTGTCCATCCTCCTCCCACCCTGCCCTTTAACCTTTTTTCTTTTCCTGGTTTCTCTTTGGCTTTCTGAGACAGGATCTGTAGTTCAAGCTGGTCTCAAACTTGCTGAGAATGACCCTGAATTCCCTTGTACCTCCTAAGTACAGCGATATAACTATGTGTCACCATGTCCAGCAATTCTAGAAATTTCTTTAGCTTTAAAAGAAATCCTATACCAGCCACATCAGGGAAGGAACTTAAGGACACTACCAAGTGGAATAGTAGTTCCAAATGACAGGGCTATAATGACTCTGAATGCACGAGGCATCTAGACTAGCTAGATCCAAACCTGTCAAACAGCAGCAGCACTGAGACCAAGGGCAATAGGGACTGCTTGGCAGGGACAGATGAAAAAGCTCTAGTAATCTGTTTTAAGTGCCAGGAGTAGAGCCCAAGGAAAAGCAGCCCTGCTGATGACCTTCTTACTCTGTCCCCTCCCTACAACCTACCAGATATCCAGAGTTCAGTTCTCTCTGCCAAGTGCTCAGCAGTTCCCTAAAACCTTCAAAAGGCAATTCTTAGGGGCTGGAGAATGGCTCAGTGGGTAAGAGCACAAACTGCTAGAGGACCAAAGTTCAGTTCCCAGCACCCGCACAGAATGGTTCATAACCGTCTGTAACTCCAGCCATGTTACAGGCCCTCCAGGAGACCCCATACTTCTGGACTTCCATACTTCCGACACATGTGCACAAACTCACAAATAACACACACACACACACACTAAAGACAAACAAAACCTTAAAAAGTCAGTTCTTGATCTGGCCACAACAACCAACCCATCCTATTTCTGAGCTACACTAACAGCCTGCGGGACCCCTGCCTTGTTGATTGTTTTCCTTTTCAGATGACCTTGCCAGATGCAGTGCACCCTCAGGAATATCTGTCGGCTGCAGCTCTCTCTGAAGGTGCTCAGAAGTGTTACTACTTTTAGGAGGCACTAGGTAGAGAGTGGAGACTGTGTAATTCACCATTACAGGTCTGCTGCCTGGCACATAAGCATGTGGACCTCAACCCAAGGGTAGGGAAGCCTAGGCCCTGTGCTTGAGGACACAGACCTCTCAAAGTGGAGAATGGGGAGGCTGCTTTCAGACTGGAGCTTTATGGGAATTTGCAGGATGACTGCTAAAGCCATGTCTGGCTGTGAGGCTTCATGAAGAACCAAGGCCACCAAGGTGACAGGGAAAGTCTTCAGTCATACCACATGTGGCTCTTTCATGTGAGACACCCACCCCCCATGTGCCAGGTTTTAAAACTTAGTATCCATTCCACCCACCTTTATTTGGGTTTTTTGAGACAGAGTTTCTCTGTGTAACAGAGCCCTGGCTGTCCTGGACTCTCTTTGCAGACCAGGTTGGCCTTGAACTCACAGAGATCTGCCTGCCTCTACCTCCTGAGTGCTGAGATTAAAGGTGTGTGCCATCATACCTGGCTAAAACTTAGTACCATTTTAAGAGGCAGCAAACTCAAGTCTTCTAGTTACTAAGCAAGAAGGTACACACGTGGACCCACTGAACAAGCCTAAGGTTTGAGTTTCACAAACTGCGAAGAAATGTTTAAAATTGCCTGAGCATAATTTGGCTCCTCTGGTGCATTCCATATGTGATTCCATAATACACAATTATTTCCTCATTTTGGAACTAGAGGGAGGTTTGGGGCCCCCATGCTCTCTAGCTAGACTTGTGAAGACAATGTTCACACCAATCATCAAAGTGTACTTAACTTGTCACTCCCTAGGTCAGATTCTGAGACCTGCAAGTCACGCAGTGGTGGCAACAGTGCTGTTAGCTCAATTGCACCTTGGAGGCCACAGGCCACTCATTTGGCACTTTCCAAAAACAGGTAGGTTCAGGCACTAGGAACTAACTCATAGGACAGGGTTACTCACGTTCATTCAGGTCCACCTCCATCTTGTCCTCTGTGTTTGCACTGCTGGACTCAAACAGGTCTTGTTTGGCCCCATCTTCTTCTTCAGAGTCTGTACTTTCTTCACTGTCCGTACTGCCAGAGCTACAAAACAACACTGCAATATTTAAGGCTGCTTAATTAGTGACCGCCATGTCCAGAAAAATTTAAAGATCATCTACAGTGTAAAAGCGCACTGTTCTTTCACCAGGCCATGGCTGAAAAGCCATTTCACAAAAAGGAAGGCTTGGTATGTACAAAAGACACTAAGCATCTTCCGAGACCTTTTCTTTTGTGTTCTCTCCCTCTCTGTCCTTGTTTGTTTTTTTGAGACAAGAGTTCTCTATGTAGCTCTGGCTGTCCTAGGACTCACTCTGTAGACCAGGTTGGCTTTGAACTTGGAGACCTGCTCCTCTGGGATTAAAGGTGTGCACTGCCACTACTGGCCCAGCTTCTCATCAACCCATTTACACAATCTTAGGATGTTGAATTTTTTTTTTTAATTGGGAAAGGAGACTTCTAAAGTCTATGTAAAGTTCCTGATATGACTCCTGATTTGTAGTGTATTCTCCCACCAGCTATGGTAGTGTATGTTATTCCCCCCAGCCTATGTGAAGCTGAGGCAAAAGAACCTGAGTTTTTGGCCAGCCTATGCTACATAGGAAGACTCTGTACAAACAGATATCCACATAAATGGTTTGCCTTCTTCTTACAACGTGTCTGTCATGGTTGATTTGTTTTTTTTTATAAATCCAACAAAAGCTTGAGTTATCTGAAAAGAAGAAACCACAACCGAGAAAATGCAAGGCTGGCCTGTAGGCGTGGTGGTTATTTTCTTGGTTAATGATTGATTGGGGGGTGAGGGGGGGAGAAACGCACACTAAGGGAGATGCCATCCCTGGGCAGGTGGCCCTGAGGTGTGTCAGTAAGTAAACTGAACAACCCAGGAGGAGCAAAGCTATATAATAAACAGCACTCCTCCATGGTTTCTGCTTTAGTTCCTGCCTTAAAGACATGCCCTGACTTCCATCAGTGATGGAGCAGGACCTGGGAGTTACGAGATGAAACTATCCTTTTTGTCCCACAAGCTGCTTTGCTCATGGAATTTTATCACAGCCAACAGAAACACAAACTCAGAAACTGGCATTAGAGAATGGACTCTTGCTGTGACACACCTGGCTATACCGTGAGGATTATGGAAAGATTTTAGAACACTGAGCTGGATAGACTGTTGAATGGTTGAGCTTAATGGGCCACTCTGTGTTGAGTTTGGGAGAGAATGTTGAGAGTAGTGCAGATGATGGAGCAGTTTGAGATGGAAGCAAAGACTGTATCTTGGACATTTGATAGTCTGAATTAAAAATTGGCGGTTCAGTTCAACTGGGGATGAATAATTGGCTACGATTAACAGAAGACCAGAATCACTTAGTGAGACCTTTGCTTTGCTGGGACAATCCATATGGATCCAGCTGGGGCTGAGTTATGCTGAGACTGAATCAAAATCTTCTCAGAAGTATTTCCTCTGTATAGATTTAAGAACTAACTTATAAGGAGTTATGAAAAACAACCTTTTAGGATTTTGTTGGATGCTGTGTGGATCTTAGGGATCCACGTGGGGAATTAGCAGCTGCCTAACTTGTCTAATTCATCAACGCTCATCAGTCATGAGTTTTAGAGACCAGTGTACCACCCTTTAGAGCTATGTAGATTGCTTTTTACACTATTATGAACAGCAACATTTAATAATTTCAACAGTCCCAGGAAGGAGAGATACACAATTATATTGAACATGAGCTGTGCATTTGATAAATGGATTTAAATCATCTAGTCTTTTTCTATATCCAAGCAAACTTTCTACATTAACAACGCTGCCTGAGAAATGTTTGAGTTCTTCACTTATGATCTGCCATCTTTTCTCTTCTCTAACTGAAATATCTCAGCAGTCCAGTATAATACTGAGCAGAACCTACTCACCAAACACACTTGTAAGCTCACGACTTCCCTGGGAAGTCATTCGGTCTTTCCTATTAATGAGGTGAACTCTAGATTTTCTATGAATACTTTAATAAAGGTGGAAAATTTCTTTCTACTTCTTTTTTTTTTTAATTTTAAAAATAATTTAATTTTTATTCTATAAGCACTGATTGGTGTTTTGCCTGCATGAATACCTGTGTGAGGGTGTCAGATCCCTGGAGTTACAGACAGTTGTGAGCTATCATGTAGGTTTTGGAAACTGAACTCAGGTCCTCTGGAAGAGCAGCCAGCGCTCTTAACCACTGAACCATCTCTCCAGCCCCTTCCTTTCTACTTCTGATATGTAGAGATAAGTTTAAATTTAAGAATGGATGTGAATACTTGATGTTCAAGCAATTCTGAAATCTTGAAATAAACCCTTAGTCCCTTTTTTGTGTCACTGTGTTGATCTGTTTAAAAATAGTTCTTGGGCAGAGTCTCATTATGTAGCTCAGACTGACCTCAAGCTTTTGATTCCCCTGCCTTGGGGTCTGAGTACAAGACTACAAGCATGTGCCACCACAGCTGACCTGGCACAACTTTTAATGGGGTTTCTGCATATCTGCTGATGACAGTTACAACCTAGTTTTCATCTCTGTAAAGTGAGCATGTTGAATTTTTGTAGCCAGAAACAATGGTGTGGGTCTTAGAATTAGATGGGTAACAGCTCTTCTTTTCAACATTCTAGGAACTGCTATTATTTTTTCTGAAGTGGTTAGTATCATTTATGAGTGAAGTCATTTGGACCTGGGCCTCTAGAACTTCTCATCCTCTTGTTTCTCTTTCCCAAGCACTGATCTTATAGGTGAATGCTAACAGGCCTGCCTGCTGAGAACCTTTAGAATAGAAACTCAACTCTAATAGCTATAGCACTGTTCAACCTACCCCCCCAACTTTTAAGTGTGGTTCTTCCTGTCTCTCAAAGATCCTTCTATTATTTTCAATTGTTTTATTGTCTGCCCAACCTGTACTGATACCAACACTTAATCCTGTCACTAGTGTCTTGTGTTGTTTTAATTCCGTGTGTATCTCACTGACTCTACTCTAATCTTTATGCTCCTTCTTTGGCTTTAACGTGGTCATTTTCTAAATGTGTAAGCTGAGGCCACTGATATGAGGTGCTTTAAATCTAACATAGTCAGTTATTTCCCAAATTCGGCTATAATAGCATTTTATTTTCCTTCAATTAAAAAAAAAATGAAGTAGGGGCTGGAGAGATGGCTCAGTGGTTAGGAGCACTGGCTGCTCTTCCAAAGGACCCAGGTTCAACTCCCAGCACATGGCAACTCATAGCTGAATGTAATTGCTGGGTGTGGTGGGGCACGCCTTTAATCCCAGCACTTGCAAGGTAGAGTGTGGTTCAAACAGTCCACCTAGCAGTTGTATGAATCTCTGTGAGTTCAAGACTTGCCTGGTCTACAAAGTGAGTCCAGGACAGCCAAGGATACACAGAGAAACCCTGTCTCAAAAACAAAACAAAACCCCATGAAGTAAGTAGCTGGGTGGTCAAACTCACACCTTTAATCACAGCACTGAGACTAGGGAGGCAGAGGCAGGAGGATCTCTTTGAATTCAAGTTCCAGGACAACCAGGGCTTCACTAAGAAACTGTCTCGAAAAACCAACCCCCCTCAAAAAAAAAAAAAAAAAACCCACAGAACAAAACAACAAAAAATAAAGCCTTAAAGTTACCCCTCACCTTCCACAAGTTCACTACAGAGTTGAGAGCTCACAATCTTTCTTGCTTCTCGCTCCCATGTCCTGAGGTATCAGGCATGTGCCTCCATACCTAGTTCCCAGAGACCTTTCTGTTGCTGATTTCCCATTTAACTCTATTCTATCAGAAAACTACCAGGACTTCTGAGAATTTCATCAGACTTGCTTTATGGCCTGAATGTGGTATTTTGTTGTGTTCTTTTGCTGTGTAGAATGCCTACTTTATAAACGTGCAAGTAGTGCATGCTGTAAGATGGTGTGGTTCAAACAGTCCACCTAGCAGTTGTATGAATTCTGTCTATTTCACTAATTACCAAGAAGGATACTGAGTGATCTGCCTGTAACTTAGTTTGTTTACCACTCTGCAGTTCTATCTATCTTTGCCTGTTGAATTAGAAGCTATGTCATTAGGTACAAAGCAGTTTAAAATATTAAATCTTAATAATATTAATATCTTATTTAATTACATTCAATATTAAAATGTCCCTTTAATGAACTGATCTCTGACTTTTTGGTGAATGTATGGATTCATGTGTGTAGAAAACAGAGGTTGAAGGTCGGGCGGTGGTGGCGCACGCCTTTAATCCCAGCACTTGGGAGGCAGAGGCAGGCGGATCTTTGTGAGTTCGAGGCCAGCCTGGTCTACAAAGTGAGTCCAGGACAGCCAGAGATATTCAGAGAAACCCTGTCTCGAAAAACCAAAAAAAAAAAAAAAAAAAAAGAAAACAGAGGTTGATGTGGGGGGGTCTCAGTTTGTCATCTTTTTTGGGGGGAGTATCTCAGTGAACTGGGTGGAGGTTGCTGACTGGCTAGACATTACTTGTAGGACAGAGATGGTTCAGTAGATAAAAGTACTTCCCGTCAAACTTGACAAACTGAATTTGATCCCCAGCACCCACATGCTCAAAGGAAAAAAACTGATTCCTGCATGATGCCTCTGACTTACACACATGTGTTATGGCATGCATGTGCAAGCATACACATCCTAAATAAATAAATAAACATAATTTTTTTCCTAAGTTACTTGCAAAGGAGACCCAAGTTAAAAGAAAACAGGGGAAAAAGAGGAGCATGGGGTCACATTCCATGGCTCCTGTGTAAAGAGTTTTAGGATGGTTTATCTGCCATGTTGCTGCAAAGACAGAAGGGACCAGCCCTTCCCCTCTTTTATTTTTTGCTTCTTTGTTTATTTAATGTGTCTATGTGTTCTGCTTGCATGTATGTCTGTGCACCACTTCTGTGCCTGGTGCCCATAAAGGCTGGAAAAGGGCACTGGATCCCTTGGAGGTGGACTTTCAGATTGTTATGAGCTGTCATGTGGGCACTGGGAATCAAACTCAGGTCTTCGGAGGGGTGGGGGGCAGCAAGTGCTCTTAACCACTGGGTCATCTCTCCAGTCACCCATCCATTCTTAAGAGCATATTCTTCCAGTCAGAATAAAGTACTGGCCTCAGGGTCTGCCTACATGGTGGTGCCATGTGCAAGGTTCATGAAAATCATTTGCCATGACAAGTCATGGCTCACCTGGACCTCCTCTGGGATTCTGGAGTAAATGCAATGTGTTTTTCCTCCCAGATGTCCTCCTCATCAGAGCCGCCATCGTCAAACTGCTGTATCCGTTCTTTACAGCATGCTTCAAACAGAGCAATATTTCCCTACAGAAAAAAAAGTGAGGATAAGAGAAAAACACAACGAAAGTCAGAACTGTTTCCTCTCCCAAATTACCAATGACAACTGAGTTTTTACATTTGCTTTTCAAAACAATGATGCCTATCACATATGCCCAAATAAGGCATAAATATGAAATGTTAGCTTCTATGAAATAATAAAATATTCCTGAGAAAGATTGGTCCTTACATTAGCATGTAAAAAGGCCTGAATACATTCTCTTCATGAGCTCACTCGTACCTTACAGGACTGACTGTTTCATTTTGAGCTTCCTCTTTGCTCCAGAGACAAGTCTTTAATATGCCCAACAGGGAAATGACCTGGGTCCTGCCTGTTGTTATGAGGGAGCCAAGAGAAGCTACTGTATATAACCTGAGGTGTTGTTTCTATCTCATCAACAGCAAGTAAAAGTAGGTTCTCATGATACTCAACCTACAATCAAGACAGCCCCACTAAAATGCCACAAATGTCTTGTTTGTAAGAGAAGCCTGGCAGAGAGATTGATAATGATCCAACCTATGTTCTTTTCATGCAACTGAGATGAGAAACCAAGGCCAAATGTCTGTGGTGCAATCACAAATGCTGAGGGTTCTATTAGCCTAGTCACAAATTAAGCCAAGGTTGCAAACTCCTGCTTGCAACTCCAGAAGACACTATGAGCATTGATACTCATTCATATACCTGGGATGTGGGAATCCCAGAGTACAGAGGGGCCTACGGCACAGGACACCACATGCAGCCTCAGCAAAATCCAAGTCAGTTCTCCACTCCTCCAGTGGCACATCACTTACAGCAGGAAGCATTTATACTTACACTTTCATTTGTATTGAGAGTAAAGTTGATATCTGACACCCGATCAAATGAAACACTGTAAAGAAAGCATAAGAATTGTTAACCTTCCATAGGTGGCTATAAACAGTGCTCTGAAATTCTCAGAATCTGAAGTACTTATATAATTATTGTACTCTTTATTAATAATATACAAATCCATCTTGTTGTATTTGCTGTATTCAATGGTGCCCTCCCCGGTACTAAGGAATGGATACAGGGGAGAGTTGGGATGGGAGATGTTGAGATGAGCCTTTGAGGTCCCAGTCTTTCTTTTCTTTTCTTTTTTTTTTTTTTGCTGTTGTTGGTTTTTGAGACATGGGTTTCTCTGTGTATCCTTGGATTGTTCTGGATTGACTTTGTAGACCAGGCTAGCCTTGAACTCACAAAGATCCACCTGCTTCTGCCTTCCAAGTGCTGGGGTTAAAGGCATGTGCTATCACACCCGGCCCAGACAGTCTTTCTACAATGTTTTTCTAACTTCTGTGCCATTACAGTTCTAGGGACCACACCAACAAAGCCAAGAAAAAAAAAAGCTTCCAAAAATATCAAGCCCAAACATAAAAAAAAAAAAAAAAAAATCACAAAAGCATTGCTAGGTACTAGGACCAATTCATACATGAAACACACAGGCAATCCTGCCATCCTGCCTCCTAGACAGCATGACAGTGAGGGCTAAAAGCAGTCATGATGAGCTACATGACTGTAAGCAGTGGGAAAATGTTATCACTCTCCAAAGCTTGGTTCCAAACAGTCACCAGGCCAAACACCATGTTGTAAAAGAGAATGCCAATTCTGAACTAGTAATATTTAAAGAGTCCAGTCAGGGAATATCCAAGACGTTATGAATGTGTAGTCTGATCCTGTGTTGGCTGTTCACACAGCAAACACATAAATTCTTTATGTAGTGTTCTTCTTCCTTCTAACAGAAAAGAGCCAACGAGGAGGGTAGCTGGCTGTCTTAGTGCTTAATGTTTGCAGTAGAGCCTCTGTTCCACAATACCAGCATAGCATGTTCATGCACTATGCTGTGAAAAGTTTTTAGCTTCCTGGACTGCAAACTCAAATGTGTAATAAAATAGCCTATACTGACTGAAGTCCAATAACTATTGTAAACTACTGCTACGGTGCCACAGTGGACTCAGTGAACATCACCACCTGATATCTAACACAGTGGTTTAAAATTTCCCTTCACCTCTGTTCTTGATAGCCCATGATCCTCATATTGGGATGTGTTCTCCTTCCTGGGCAGGATGCTAGATCCTGGTCCTCAGTTCTGTCAATCACCTGTACATCTCCTTTCACTGCTCTACCAGTTTCTAATTCCCTCTATGCCTCTGACCCTGACTGCAGAGCAATGGTTAGAGTGCTTGGCTTTTGCAAAACAACACAAACTTCCTTAAGGGGACTTCCCCAGAGCAGAAAGCACATCCAAGGCAGGGTTTGTCTTGTTGCCCTGGTCATCTGCAGGAATGCAGTACTAAACATCATGCTGGACTGTTGGTGACACCTTGACCAGGGAGCAAACATGGGAAGGAATTACAGAATTACTTGCAGTAATTGTTAATATTACTTAATCAATTAATAAAACATTAAATACACCGAGAAGAACAGAATGATGACTGGGGTCTTTATAAAAAGGGTAAGTGGAGGGCAATGGCAGGCACTTATGGTACCATATACTAAGAAAGCTGAGGCAAGAAGATGCTTGAGCTCACAAATTCAACAGCAGTAGGGGTAACTAATGAGACTCATCTCAAAAACAAAGAGGACTTAAACACAAGTCCCTGTGAAAGGCTCCAGTGCCCTGCCCCACCCTGAAGGTCCTTTGAATTATGGCTCTTAGTTGTTGTTTTAATCACTCAAGCTCAAGGTGGGATGCTGCAAGTAAACGGCAGGTGGGACTTCCAACTCAGGGATGCTACAGAACCTGAGAAGCCAGGAGAATCACCAAAACAGTTCACAGAAAGTCTGAGAGGTCATTAAAGAAATAGAAAAGATACTCACTTGCCAATGTCGTCTTGGTCTGCAAACTTCTCATCGTTGAAGCCAAACTGGTCAATAAAATTGGACGTCATTTGTTGCATCTGATAATCAGAAAAGGCCTGGCAACCCCAGGACCAGTGACAGTGACATCATGATTCTAATGACATTCTATATACTATTTGCCCATTTGTGTTCCAGAAAATACTTTAATTCACACAGCCATGTAGCTTTAAAAGTTGGTGTGTTTTTCTTTAAAAAAAGAAAAATCAAATAATTTCAGACACATTTTACCCCAAATGGGGGAATTTTTGAAATGTGATACACAAATTGCTCCATTACAAATCTCATTAAGAAACATTTAAGTGATCACACTGTAAAAAGTACTACTATAAATAGTCATTGGATAGAGAACTGGGTTAACCTTAGTGTGAAGAGGTGAGAGACATGCAAGTCTGAAATTATCAGAAGCATCATCATCTCCAGACACAACCAACAGCATCCTAAAATACAACACATGCTGACCACCCCAACTTCCCACCCTGCCCTGTACGCCCACCATCTCCCTCCCATCCACCAGAGCAAAAATAGCATCAGAGGAAGAAAGAGCTGATGGACACAATCATGATCCTACAAATGAAATGCTGACCTAATTCTCAGAGGCTGGCGACAGTCTGAAATAAGGAGCCACTTCTACACAACCTACCTGAGAGACAGGGCAGGAAGCTTTAAGCTCATAGAAATCGCTTAGAGAAGGCGGAAACACTGAAGGTTCTACAGAAGAGCCAATTCTATTTCCATAGGGCTGGGGTGAGTCTTCCCAGATGGAATATGGGGAATGTTATATTGGGCCACACACAAGTGCTGACAGTCTACTTATGCCATTAGCAAACATGCCCTCACTACACAAAGACATCAAGTGCCACCGCACCTCCTCACTCTCATCCAGACAATGAATACCAGACCACAAGACCATCTTGCGAGTACTTCATGTGGCCAAACACAGAGTCAACAGAGGGACTCATGCAACAGCACTTGTTAATGGGGGCTTTTGAGGCCACAGCCTACAAAGAAGGAAGCTGTAATGCAGTCAATAGACTTCTCGAGTCCCCACCTCAGCAGAGCCTACAGCCCCATCCTGCACTGTACCTCTGTCACTCATCTTGAACACACTAACTCTCATAGCAGGGAATTATGGCATGGATAATCCAAAGTATATGTAATTAAAAAATAAACTTCATGTTTGGCTTTGGAAATTATATTTTGCTTAGGTGTGAAAACAAAACAAATCCAAAACAAGGAAAGCCCAACCAATTCTGTCTAGAGTGGCTGTGGATGGAGAACCCCAAGCCTCACTTTCCTCTCAAGCAGGACAACATTCCCCCATTATGCTCACAGAGATGGCATGACATGAGCTTATGAATGTGTGGGGATAATGAGTGGGTAAGGTCCGCGGTAAAACCAAAGCAGTCATGGGAAGTTGGTTAGAGCACAGAGAAGGAGTGAGTTCTGGGTGACAAGCATTCTGGGTGAATAAATGGGAAATAGGACAGACAGCCTTCACAGCCACTTCAGCAAAAGACTGGCATCAGCTCCTCTGACCTGGAACCTTATCACTTATGAGTGAGGTATGTAAAAAACCTATGTGGTCATTCTGCTGAGCAAGTAACACTTGCTATGGATTTATCTAGACAAGAACTCATACAGAGCAAGGTGAGAATCCCTCCCAGATACTTTGTTTTTAAGCTTTTCATACTGTTCGTGATATAATTCTTTCAGATATGAACAGGAAGAAACATTCCCTGAAGTTCAACATTTCACAACCAGCAAATACAATGCAAATATATGCATATATACATATACACAAACAGATACATTCAAGTGTATACACATGTACTTTTATTTATTGGCCCTACGCATCTAGACAGAACTATAGCAACCGACAGATACTGGGATCAGAGCTTCCTCATCAGTTTTTGGTCTAGCAAAACTTCTGGGAAGATAAAGTAGCAAAGAATTTCCTGTTTACATCTGCTTTCTACTATTTATCTACAGAAGCCAGGACAGCCAGAGTGAAGAGCTACCACACTCTACATGTAAAGGTGCTGCCAATTCCTACGGCCCAGACTGGAAAGGAGCACACATGGCTGTAGTACATTAAGGAGCACTGTCCAGTACTGCCACCCTGGCTCGGGTAAGGATCGTGCTCTAACATCACCACCACCCTCTCATCACAGAATGCTCTGAATTCAATCTGGCCCAACCGCATGTCCCAAGCCTGCATGTGATGTGAAGTGCCAGCGGGGTCAGCTCACTTCTGACACCATCCACCCAGGAAAGGGGAAGCGTTCATTCCCTCCACACCTCTGGGAAGCAAAGTCTGAGGAAGGTAGGAAATCAGAGTACTAGAGCAGAATCAAATGGGCAGAGGCACATATGTCACGAGGCACAGACTCACTGCTCAGGGCCACATCTGTGACAGGGTTCCATGTAAGTGACTGTCCCACACTCTGTGTACTCAGGAAGCCCAACTTCAAGAGGAAATGAGAAATTTAACACATCACTGTCTACAAACTGACACTTTGTTGACAGTGGAGACTACAAAGAAAGTGTTAGGTTAACCTAGGGCCTCTTTCTCCAGAAACATGTTTTGGGTCAGATTCATTTAGGAATAGTTCATGATTGGTTCATAGCATAAGTGTGCAAAAAAAAAGGTACTACAAGTCAGTAAATAAAAGAATGACTAGTAATTACTCCCTACATGTAGAGGTTATAGGCAGTGGAAAAAGCCCCTAAGATGAAGGTCCTGGCCAGGGCTGTGTCAGGAAGCCAACTTTGGGACTAAATTGAGTGTGAGAGAAAACACCCCAAAGCAGACAAGGCTCTAAAACTAGGTATGATAAACAAAGCAACCCATTTTCCAGATGCCTAAAACTAACTTCTAGATTATATCAGCAGCTGTAAGTTTAGGCATCTGCAGAGTCTTTGGTTTTATTTACAGGAATGAGAGAAGGGCATATGTAACAAAGTTTACTGCCATAGTAAGATGTTAAAGGCATGCACACGTGTGCGCAGGCATGTGTGCGCGTGTATAATTATTACACTGAGAGAGAGAGGAAGGGAAAAAGTCAGTTCAGTTCTCTCCTTCCATCATGTGGTTTCTGGGGATCAAACTCAGGTCTGTGGGCTCAGAAGCATCTCAAAGGCTGAGCCACCTCACTGGCCTGGTCATCTTTTTCTTAATGCTAGATTTTTAACAGGTACAAACCATCCTGATAGTTCATGTCTGATCCACCAAGCTTTGTTCTAGGGTGATAGCAATGCATTTGGGCTCATGCCTAGTCAAGCTGACTGCCTGAATTCTCTACCATGTAAATGGGACAGTACAGAGCTGTCAACAACACAGGGCTGCTCTAGCAGTTTGCTGTGCTGCACTGCCTAGGAAGCTGGCGTTTCCTGACAGCAAGAAGACATGCTGCACTGTTCAAGAGGGCGACACTGCTTCTCCACTGTCTTCCCTAACTGTCACTTTAAGAGCATGGCTGCCAACAGGAGCTAGGAACATAAGGAAACCAGCAGATAGTAAGATTTTACATCAGATTTATCTGGGAAAGGCATCAAAAGCAAGCAATTACTCAGCTGTCTACGTATAATACTGGAATGTGATGGGCATGCGACTTGGAAACAAACAAGTCATGCAAGAGATGCAAAAGCCTCACACTGACCCCAGTGAAAAGTGTGACTGAGACTGAGAAGAAGCCAAGCCCCACCCAACATAGTGTGGCAGTGTTCCCTTAATCCTACTGTCACAGCAATGACGGGACTAGAACAGTGTGAGGGCAGCTTTATCCTGTCGACAGAAACCATCTGCTTCTATCCTGAACTCTCAAATTAACTCCAGTAGAAACATAAACCCAACTATCAGTTTTCTAAGAACGACCAAACTTTGATAAATCTGTACATATTAATCTCCTGGGTTTTGCCAGAGAAATTAAATGCAGTTAATACATGGAGACAAATTGGGGGCAGGAGTGGCAAGAATGCTTTCAGCTAAAACTCCATTTAGATGCCACATAACACAATTAAACAGCACGGAAGGATTATCTAGATATACCATGCGGTTCAGAGGCACTGTACAGAATTTACTCAGATGTTTTAGTGGTTATTTCTGTTACTCTTAACCAAGGTCTCCTCCATGAGCTAAGTAACAATGCACTGCCATTAAGGTCCCAGTGAGCATGTGAGGTGATCTGCTGACTACTCAATTGATAAGCACTCACCAATGTCATCAGATCTCAGGAGCACAACAGTATAATCCCATCCGGCAAGTCCCAGCTCTGTTTCAATCATTTTGCCTAATTGGTAGCAATCCCAAACCACATTCTAACACAGTGACAGATGCTGACTCCCAAGGGCAGCTAAACTATGCATTTAAGATAAAAACAAATAGCAAAGCTTTAGGTGTGACTCACTTGCTGCAAAGAGGAATCCTGTGAGAAACCCGTGTCTTTAAAGTCAATTTCATCATCACTGGATGAATGAATATGGCAGGTTGTAACCTATATGCATAAAAATGTAAAAAACTATTTAACATAGAAAAGTGGTGGACATTTATATCAGCATTTTTAAAGGAAAAATATCACATTCAGTTTTTGTTTCAATGTACTAAAAACCAAAACCCCAAAAACAAAAAACAAAAACAAAAAACCCTAGAAACAAAATAAGTTGTCAAGCACACCCAGTCAATCTAGAGTCCACTCTCTGGCAGCCCACCCAGCTGGCTGGTAGTTGACTCTTCAGGACTAACATCCCCAGGAATTGCATAGGAAGGAAGAATTACTCCAGTCGGGGGAAAGGCAGAAGTAATAGTGCAGTGCAGATGAAACAAAAATAGCAGGTATGTGTCAGGCCTGTGGGGCAAACACTATCCTAGAGATCACTCATAAGCCAGGAGAAAGGTCAGCCTTGTAGATAAGCATTTCACTGCATTCTTGACTTCCTTGCCTATACCAAGAAAGGCACTGGCCACAATGCTCATGCAGTTCAGCCAACAGTTTCCTGATCAATAAAAGACCCTTTGAAAATGTGACTTCCCTGCCCCAGAGAGTAGTTAACTCTCAGAAACTTACAAAAAACAACAACCCACCAACATGAACTACTCACCATTCATGGCCAAGTGATATTAATTCAGAAACGTGCTGAGAGGTCAAGGTAAGCACTGATTAAGCACCCATCAATAACAGTTCTCACTGCTAGCACGTAATACATGAGTGGTCAGTGAAACTCTAGAAGGAAATGTTAGAGTTCTGAAGGCCGTTCATACTGAACTCTCTAGAGTTCTCTACACTGGCTTACTACATAGCTGAGGCTTGCCTCAGGATCAGATCTACCTACCTCAATTTGCCTCCCAAATGCAGGAGTTATAGGTACACCCCACGTCTGCTCTTCTGTGTTTTTAGGACAAGTGTTCTGGGTAGAGGTAAGACATAAGTGCCTCTGCCAACTATGAGGCTGTGCTTCACAGCCTGGCATTAGCAAACCAGCACATATCATGTTAGCCCAGTCAATATGTACCTGGTGTACAGCCACAGTCTAGGGCACAGAACAGGACAGTTTAAAGAGCAAGTCAGCTGTCCTGAACGAGACAGAGCAGAGACTTGGCTGCCCGCAGGAGTCCTCCTATCTAAAACAACTAGGTTATAAAGAAATCACAGGCCAGTGATTCTCAACCCCTTTGGGGATCGAATATCAGATATTCACATTATAGTTCGTGGAAACAAAATAGCAATAGCAAATTCAGTAGCAAAATTACAGTTACGGAGAAGCAATGAAATAATTTTGGGGGGGGGGGTCACCACAACATGAGGAATTGTATTAAAGGGTCTTAGAATTAGGGAGGTTGAGAACCACTTTCCTCCCTATAAAAACTAGAGTTAATCATGCCATTAGATAAAAAGGACAGTTTTGTGGAACAACTTGGCAAGGCCAGACATGTGACTCATTTTACACATGGCTGCTAAACTGTCCCTGTGAAGCACCTCCCTCCAGGGAAGTGTTATAATGCCCCACCTTTGGAGTTGGGAGGATCATTATGTAGGCTAGGCAGGCCTTGAACTCAGGACCCTTCCTCCTCAACTAACATTATTAGGGTGTTACTACCCTCAGTTTACAATGTCTTCTCGAAGGGTAGTCTCAGCCGATTATGATTTCTAACAGCACAGTGCAGGCAGACCTTCAGCTGTATTAATGGAGGGTGTGATTCTGAGAACGCCCACACCATAAGAATCTGAAAGAATTAGTAAAATGAGCTGAAGACAGGATTTCATAGCCTCATATGGGATCAGAATCCTAACCCATTCACCACCAGATATGCGCAGCCTGAGTTCTTGATCTACTTACACACAGCCCTTCTGAGGCACCAGAAACTCAAAATGCCACTTAATGCTTCTTCAGCTAAAACCCTGGCTGTTTTTCACTCTGTTCACAGCTTCTCAGCCACCCTCATAATGTAAGTAATTTAAACCCTACCACTCCTCATCGAATTTGCCTCCAGCTAGTGACTGGGTGAGTTAATGTCAATGAGGTAGCTTACCCTGTGAGAGTTTGTTTGGTCCCGAAGTCAAAGAAATCTTCCACAAAGTGTACATGGGATTATGTCACTTTTAACATCTAAGGCTGGTGGCTTCTCATCTCACCAAGACACAAAGTTAAGTCTCACCATCTGCCTCTGTCTGCACTTTCACTATTATCTGTTCTTACACAATAAAAGAACAGCTAACAGACTCTGGACCTACCCACTGCACACACTTGCAGTCCCTCCTCTGGGCTCTTTGTTCTTTGTTTCCCTCTCTTTGGCTATATGACCACACCTGCAATGAAGTTTTCCCGTGTGTGTGCGCTTGCGTGCGAGTGAGATGTGTGGTGTGCAAGTGCCATGAGGACAACTGTCAGTCAATTCTCTCCTTCCATATTTATATGGGTTCTAGAGATGAGACTCAGGGCTCCAGGTTTGCTTGCCTACTAAGCCATCTCACCAGTCCACTGACAACCTATAACCGGAACGTCCCAACTTCTTTCCCGGCACTAGCTCCTCAGCACTGTGACGCAGAACAGGTCATCAACAAAGTGTTGTTGCTTCTAGAGCTTCTGTTTCTCCTGTTTGATAAGTACTAACCATCACCCTCTAGGCCTGCCACTGCAGGCACTCGAATGTCTACTCCATAACTAACAGTAGCGTGAGCATGTAAGTGAGCACACTCTTTCACCATAGCATTGCAGCACTGCTAATGTGTTAGAGAAGGAGCACCTGAGAGACTGCTTCACCAAGGCTGCATAGGAACATCCTAAGCATGAGGAGACTGTTGAGTGTGGTGCTCATTAGCAAGAGGTGCCACTTACTTGTTCCTTACTGGGGACTCTAAGCACCTGCCACTCCCAGGGCTGAGGACAGACCATCTTGCCCTCACCTTAGATGGCTACATGGAGAAGAAATTCACACAAGCACATGCCTGTCTGTCAATGATGGCAAGAAAACAGCAGTGCTTATAAAATACTCTCTTTGCTGGAGGAATAAGAAAAGCCTGAGATGAATTCAATTTCTCAAAGTTAGTACAAAACATTTTTTATTTTCCATTTTTATCTGAGTCTGTCAATTTTTAGTTTGGAGGTTTAGTCAAATTTCAGATAAACTAAAACATCAAATCTTAGCATTGGGTGTGGTGGTACATGCTTCAATCCAAACATCTGAGAGGCTGAGGCAGAATGATCAGAGTCTGAGGCCAGCCTGGGCTACAAACTGAGATACTGTAAAAACAAAAACCAACCCAACACCCAACCCAAAGAACCCAATTTTAATATTCCAGCTCCTCCACATAAACAGCGGCAGCACAGGAACCTACTACACACTATTTTACCTTCATTCCAAATGAAGGAGCTGAAAGACCAAAGATTCCTCCATCTTAGAGCTGAGTTAGAATGGTGGAGTGGAAGGCACAAGATCCAGGGTTCACACAGCTTATGAAGAGATGGGGTGGGGAGCAGTAGAAGCTATCTTTGTGTGAGCATTAAAGTACAAATGGCCAAAGCAATATCCCCAGAGCCTAGTGACTCATTACAAACACCCTTCAACACTGCAGAGGCCCTGAGCCACCTTAAAAGCAACCAAATAAGGCAGTCATCGACTTGACATAATCAACATATTTATTCCACTGGTAAATGTGCTTTTACTAAAATCATGAACTATATTCATAGGCACTGTCACCTTTTCAAGGATAAACAAGGCCCAAGTATTTACCAAACTGTATAAATATTTACCAATATTTATAGTATTATCTACAGTAGCCTACTGAGTCCCTAGAACATGTGTCTAACCCTACCAAAATAAAGTGAATATATTCCGGGGAGGGAAATAACCTGAAGGAGATAGCTAAATCCTTTTTCGCAGCCAGATTAATCCTTAAATATTTAAGAAAGATCGGTAGTTTTAAGAATTCCCTACTTGAAGTACTTACAACTAAATGCAGAAATATGGAGAAAGGCTTTGAGGCCAAAGAACTGAAAAGGCCTTAAGCCAACTCAACAATGTCAACCCAGCAAAATCTTGGGAAAGAGACTAACCCAACAGGATGTCAACACGCCTTAAAGATCTTTCTTTTAGTTAGTTAGTTAGTTAATTTTGGTTGTTTGGGAGGAGCACACACATGCCAAGGCACACAAACTTGTGAGGAGTTTGTTCCCAGTTTGCGTTGTGTGAGCTCTGGGGATCAATCTCAGGCCAAGCTTGGCAGCAGAAGCTTTTACCCACGGCACCATGTCACAAGTCTGTCTGTGCGCCTTTCTACATCCCACACCTTGTTATGCAGGTTGGCTTCTCCCAAGGTCATCCTACTGTAGATTATCTATGTGGCTTAAGCATAATGACATCTCAGGGAGAACACAGTTATACTTTGGTGAAAGATGGTGCTCACAGGAGCTTCCCTTCAGTGCTAGTGCTGGACAGGTGGAAATGCTCAGCACAGTGGGCTGGGCATGTGCTCTGTGCTGCTCTCACACACTCACTATTTATAAAATCTCTGTGGGCCTATGATAGCATGCAAAGGAGCTGAGGAATATTTACCACAGACTATTCTCAAAGAAATCTGCTGCAGTTACCTAAGATTAAAGGGTTTTTTTTGATGGTAGGGTGGGAGGGTGGTGGGGCAAGGTAGTAGGGGAGTTTTTCCTGTAGCCCACGCGTCAATCTTGCACAGTAGATCTTGCACAGTAGCTGAGGCTGTCTTGAACAACTTGGGTTTTTTCGTGTGTGTGTGTGTGTGTGTGTGTGTGTCTGTGTGTGTGTGTGTGTGTCTGTGTGTGTGTGGTACCTGTGGAGGTTTAAGACCTGGAGCTCAACATTTCCACTAGGCTGGGATCCACCTGACTCTCCCGATGCTGGGTTACATGTATACTCTGCCATGCCCAGCTCTCACACAGGTCCTGGGGTTTAAATGCAGAGGTCCTCATGTGCCCACACTAAGTGCTTTACATAACAAGTCATCTGCTAGCCCTGGCCTCAAATTTCTGATCCTGCTGTGGATTATAGGCATGCACCACTATGCCCCATAAGAAAAGTTTGTTTTTTTAAAAAGCTTGATAACAAATTTTAATTGTACATTTTTTACTTTTTTCTTCTTTCTTTTAAAATCAATCACAGACTAGGCAGAGCTATATCATGAGACTGTGTCTCAAAAAAGAAATAGTAGTCAATCACAGGAGGAAAAATTTAAAGTGTCCCAAACAAAATACTCTTTTATATACAAAAAGTGAAGAACACCATGGTGGCTGCATTCCTATGGTAGAATTAATGTGGGAGCTCAACCACCAAGAAGATGTCACAACACAGAGAGCAGTGCCACTCTTCAGAGTAGCCAACCACTCGCAGCACTGGCTGTGGTGGCTTCAAACCCAGCCTCAATTATTTTAACCAAATGACTGGTGCAGAGAAGCCCAAATCACTCAGTTATGTAACATTTTAATAAAAAGACTGTGTCCTTCCTGTTGGCCAGCACTGTTGACAGGAGTGTGGGACTGTCTGACAGGCAATGGCACACACACTAGAGCCCTTAGACCTACCGTAACCACAAGGTCCCACAAAGATCCCTTCTACGGTCACCTCTTTTCTTTGCATACTTCATAATTCTGTATCAAAGCTACCTGAAAAAGCCATTACTCCACAATTCAAGTCAACTGAGAGGCAAAGGCCTGCACAATATGACAGAAGATGACTTACTGACTGCAGCTCTTACCTGCTACATAACTAACTTACTAATGATGGAGGTATTATTACAAGCAGCTCATAACCACAGTGGCTAGTGCTCAACAGTTTCTGAGTCAGGCCAACACCCTAATCACCAGCCAGCAGTGCTAACAAAGACACATTCTCACCTGCAAAAAAGGAATACTCACCTTAAAACTTAATGTATTCCAAAGTCCAATATGATCTTTAAAAATTATCAATGCCATTATTCCCTGGCTGAAAGTGTCAATTCAGCTCAACATTCTAAAGCTGGAGTTTCAGAGTCACCTACAACCCTCTTTTCCAGAAAATGTTCTAAAATGAGAATAAACTCAACTCCATAACACTAGAAGCATGCACGGGAATGTATGGGTTGTAACCACTCAGAGTGACACCAGCCCAATGTGCGAAGCCACAAAACAAGAGGAAGGAAGAGGGTGGTGCTGAGGTGCTTAGGGAGCAAGACCCAGGCAAGACAAGACATTGATGTGGACTGCAGGGGATATGGGTGGCTTTTTAGTACCATTTTGCCATGCAAGGCAGGTCACTAGGAGGTGACTAAACAAATTAAGAATGTTGTGAATATTGTCTTCTCCCTGTGATCTCTGGCCCACACTCACTGGGCCTAATGGATGGTCTTTAACATTTTTCCAAGTAAATAGGCAATGGTTGAGAGCACCAAAACCCCCAAATTTTAACCTGTGAAACCTACTAGATCTACCGTGTTCCTCTTGTTCGTCTCTCCTAAGGAGCTCGTGCAGAATGTCTCCCATCGCTCCCTGACTTCATCGGGAAGATCTTCAGAGTGAAAAAGGAAAAAAGCATTATCACACAGTGACCCGAAGGGATAAGGGTGCACAGTCTCAAAGAGTGGTCGCATGAATAGCACGTGGGGGAGTCCAATGAGCTGAATTCCTGGTTAAGGCCAGCCCAGTGGTCCAAGAAGAATGAGTCCAAAAGCTCCAGCAGGCCCAGTTAACAGACTTTTGAGCTCCAACAAAGACCACCACCCCACCAACAATGTAGGTTTGGTCTGGCCAAGAGCCATGCTGTAGCAGTTACTAACAACTGTTCTATTGAAAGGAAAGATGGATTTGCATCTCCAAATAACTCCTCTGAAAGAAGACAGGTCTTTAGAGGCTAAGGGTAGGGTAAGAACTGTTTATGTGGTCAAGTTTAAGAAACCTTACAAATAATAGCTTTTGCACTTTGCTGGAATCCTGTGATGGACACCTTGGCTGCAGAGAATGCAATGTTTGTCTCCTACCTGTTTGCCACATGAACAAAATATGAAGAAATGTTCTACAGTAAAATCCTACTTTCTTAATTTTCTTATCCCTGACTATCTTGGACTCACTCACTCTGTAGAGCAGGCTGGTCTGAAACTTAGAATCTCAAACAGAGATTCCATTGCCTCTGCCTCCAGAGTGCTGGGATTAAGGCATGAGCCACCATACCTGGCAAAATCCTACTTTCTTACAATGGTTTTTCTGAAAAAAGAAACTAGAGCTATAACCCTTAGAGGCCTACTACACAGAGGCTATCTGATAGCTCTGGTTTAAGTGACCATACACAGGAGCACTGTCACACAGGAACTTCCAGGAAGGAACAAGCCTTATGCCACATAGCCCTCTCTCTTTGATAAGGTACCAACCATGAGGACTGGCTTCAGGGAAGAGGCTTGTACTTCTCAAGAAGCCAAATCACAGGTGGACCAGCCTCAATTTTCCTGTCACTGGGTGAGAACGAGGCTTTCAGGGCACACTCAACAGAGCGCCACTCTGAACAAAGATTATTAGTGTTTCACATTCACAGAAGACTCAGAACTAGCTGTCCTCATGGGGACAGAGGCCTGCATGTCAGAGCATTTGGTATTCTCATCTTGGCAAAAATGGACTTGTGGACAAGTCACCTTGGTCTGATTAAATTTAAATGTTAGTTAAAAAAAAAAAAACAAACAATCCTTTAAGATCCAGTCTCTCATTTTACTTACAGAGATGTTGAAGAAATGCTGACGGTGCTTTAGCGTCTCAGGTAAGGAATTTAATCCACAGGTAACAACAGAAGGGAGGATAGGCTAGACTCCAGCCACTAGAAAGATGCCTTAGTGCTTTTAAGAGCACTTGTTACTTTTCCAAGGGACCTAAGCTCTGTTACCAGCACCCATACAGTGGCTCACAACCACTATAAAGGAAGTTGTATGAGATCCAATGCTCTCTTACGACCAGGTACACATGGTGTGCATACATGCAAAACAATAACACACATTTTAAAAGGGGGAAAGAGGGCTCCAGAAGAAAGAGCAAAAGCCACCATAGCTTGAGTGGCTCTACTCAAACACAAAAACACAAAACCAAGTCAGGAGCTAGAGAGATAGCTTAGGGGTTAAGAGCACTGGCCGCTTCTAGAGGACCTGGGTTTGATTCTCAGCACCTACATGGCAACTCACAACCGCCTATTAACTCCAGTTTCCAGAGGGATCTGACACCTCCTCTGACCTCCAAGGAAACTGCATACACATGGTGTGTACACGCACACACATACACACACACACAGAGAGAGAGAGAGAGAGAGAGAGAGAGAGAGAGAGAGAGAGAGAAAACACCTATATGCGTAAAATAAATAAAGACCTCCACCCACAAGACAGAGTTTCACTAGGTAGCTCTGGCTGTACGGAAACTCACTACATAGCCTAGACTGGCCTTAGAGATCTGCCTGTCTCTGCCTCCCAAGTGCTGGGATTAAAGGTGTGTGCCACTATGTCTGGTGAATAAGTAGATCTTTAGAAACAAAAACAATACAAAACAAAAAAGCTGGCTATCAACAGTGCTCTATAACAGAAAATGACTATAGCATGCCACTTGGTTTCTAAATAGCAGAAATATGAACAGAGGTATAGCTGAGAAGCACATGGTTCAAACATATTCTCAAGAGCTACAGTAAAATCTCCAAATAGTCTCTAAAACATAAAGCAGCTTTCAACCTGCTCCCAGCACTTTACCCCTAACCTATTCTCTGATCCCACACAAATGTAATTAGAATCGTTAAGTAACTTACCTTTGATGAGCTGCTGTACTAACGTACTGTTTGGACCCTTGTCAGTGCTGTGCACAATACAGTTGGCTATCCTCGTGAGGTGTCCCATGTAACCATGCCGTCTTCCTCCCTCAGCCCTGGTAAGCAGAAAGGACAAATATTCAGACTAGAAGGATAGATACTTAGCAGATTTTCAAATGGAGAATACATAAATTTAACAGGAAGCATGGCAGCATAGTAATAGAGCAGTTAGTCCAATTTCATTAATGATTACTGCCACCAGTAGTATCTGAAACAAACACTCATTAATGCCCCATGCTACTGGGATTTTCCTTTATATTTTTGTAAAACTCTGAATTTCAGACTTCAATCAGATAAGAAATCAAGGTCAGAATTTTGTTGGCCTCTCCTCCCCCCCAAAAGACATCAAGTTTTACTTGTGCTAATCAACAGACAGAAATAACTACTAAGGGCATTTCTCAACTTGAGACAGTGGCTTAGCTGATCACTCGGCTGAGGTAAGAAAGACAGTGCCCTTGTACTTTCTACAGGCCACTCAGAACAGCGGCCAGTCCTTAATGCTTTCTTCAGCTGAGATCGACTCTCTCCAACCACATTCATCTTTACATTAAGACTACCTTTTTAAAGGTGGTGGCGCACGCCTTTAATCCCAGCACTTGGGAGGCAGAGGCAGGCGGATCTTTGTGAGTTCGAGGCCAGCCTGGTCTACAAAGTGAGTCCAGGACAGCCAGAGATATTCAGAGAAACCCTGTCTCGAAAAAACCAAAAAAAAAAAAAAAAGACTACCTTTTTAAGACATTATCCTTTTTTTGTTTGTTTGTTTTTCGAGAAAGGGTTTTTCTGTTGCCTAGCTATCCTGGAATTCACTCTGTAGACCAGGCTGGCCTTGAACTCACAGAGATCCACCTGCCTCTGCCTCTCAAGTGCTGGGATTAAAGGTGTGTGTCACCATACCCAGCAATTACCTACAGCTGTGAACTGCCATGTGGGTGCTGGGATTTGAACTCTGGTCCTTTGGAAGAGCAGCCAGTGCTCTTAACCGCAGAGCCATCTCTCTCCAGCCCCTGACATTATCCATTTATAAAGAAAAGATTTGTGTTGAAGAAACAGGGCAGAGACTCGAAGGGTATTTTTTTAAAGGGAGAAAACCCTTTCAGAAGCCACTAAAGAACAACAAAACTCCACTCTTGGGAGGCCCACCAAGAAAACGCAATACCTGCTGGGTAATCTCCAGAGCATGTGGGAAATTTGAGGCTCATAGTGAGCTATAAAGGCTCCCTTTGGTTCCATAGTAAGATCCAGAGACTCCAGTGTTCCCAAAGACAACTTCTTAGTCCGCTCATACTCACTTAAGGCCAGAGGTAAGAAACAAAAGCCTATGTAAGGCTTCTGACATACTGAAGCACTAAAGGAAACTCAGGATCCCCAAGCTCATGGGACTGTTCATTTACTTGGCCTTCAGAGGACAGGCCCATAGGAAGAGACAAGTATAGAGGATACTTATGTGCTGGCTTGATGAGGCAGGAAGAGAAAGAGAATGGTAGGTGGGAGGTCACAGAGGACACAAAACCAGAGATGTCACATAGTTCCCCTAAAGGAGATCTATTTAGAAGAGTGTGTCTGCTAATTAAAACCCCTTGCCAAAGCCACATAAACTCAGTACCAGTTTCCCATATGGTCACATCAAGACCCATCTGTGCTCATCAATGGTCACTAGTTCATCACCACCACCCAAAACAGAAGCAAGCTGATTCCTGCCCTGAGTCACTTAGCTCCTCCAGAGGAATACAGATTCGAACAGTGATGTGCAAATTCTTGAGGAGCTCAGCTGTTAGAATGCAGCCTAGCTTACACTAAAGCACTGGGTTTGATCACGTGCACCTCATAAAGTCAGACACAGGTACATGGCTGTAATCACAGAACTGGAGAGGAGGGAGGACCACAAGTTCAAGGTCACCCTCAGCTTCACAGTGAGTTTAATGCCAGGTTAGGAAGAGGAAAGGGAGCAGAGGGAGACAACGCATCTGTGCATGATAATGACTCTAGTGGTGATTATGTAATGGCTCCACAGAGCAATCAGACTTCCTGAAACTGTTCATTATGATGACTAAGAAACAGACTTAAAGTTGACTCAGAAGCACAGACATGCTAATAAACACTGCTGGTCAAACTAGACATTCCCATGCAAAACAGTACAACTGGATGTCCATGTCTCCTCAATACTAAACTAATGCAAAAGGAAGATGCAGCTGAAAACCAGACACTATGGAACTACTACAACAAAAGACAAACAGGACATTGGTCTGTGCAGAGACATTTTGGAGAATACCCCCAAACCACTGACAATAAAAACACCAAAAAGCAAATGGATCACCTCAAACTCTGAAGAGACTGTGGGAGATGGGAGACATTATGAAATACACATCCCACATAGGAGATTAGCAAGAATCACAGTACTTTCTCAGTGGAGCACAGTCAGGAGACATAGAAAAGTCACCAGCAAAAACCCTCCTGATTCTACCTAAACAAGGTTTATGATCTAAATAGTCATTTCTCAAGAGAAAACACAAATGGCCCAGATACACAAAAAGATGCACAGTGTTACTAATTAATAGGAATATGCAAATCAAAACCACAAGGCCCAGATGAAAAGATTTTTTTTTAAAGAAAGTAGTATTTATAGACAATAGGGTAGTCTGGGCAGCTGGTGGCTCAGGCCTTTAATCCCAGCACTCAGGAGAGAGAGGCAGGCCATCTCTATGAGTCTGAGGCCAGACTGGTCTGGTCTACAGAGGAAGTTCCAGGACAGTCAGGGCTACAAGGAGAAACCCTATCCCAGAAAAAGGGGGAGAGGGTTAGTCAGACATAAAGAACACTGTTAGGAGAGGTAAGAAGATATGAGAAGACAGTATGTTCTTTTTCACATGGAAACTAAGAGAGCTGAGTTCACAGAAGCAATGAGAATAATAGTGGTCCCTAGAGCCTGGAAGGAACGGTGAGGAGGGCAGAGGGTGAACAGTGAGTTCCAGCCTCTCCCAATGAGTAAGCCCAGTACCCTGCAGCACGGCAGGATGACCAGGGTTTACCTACATCCCTCAAAGTATCAAGAAGAGAGGATATGAGGGTTCCAACACAAACCAATGCTAATGATCAGGACCCCTTCTTCCCTCCTGGCATTCCAAAGACCACCACCCAGTACTGCCACCCATAAGCTAGGTATCACTTATCCAAACACACCCAGTCTCACACAGCAACACACCTTGCAAGTCCTTTCCAGACCCACACCCTCCATCGCCTGCTTCAGATCCGGGGCTGATTCTGACGGCTCCCAGGGCACTGAGAAGAGTGCCTGGGAGCCACTGCCACCGCCACACCAGTGCAGCACCACGAGAACATCTTATGGAACAAAGTTGTGGGCGGGGCCAGCCAATGCTTCACCAAGTCTTGTCTATGAAGAACACATTGAGCACTGTTCCCTTCAGGTGCATGCCTGTGGTGACGCTTTACCCTGAGAGCATGCACATGGATGCCCTGCCCTGAGAGGGTGGCCACTGCACATCAGGGAAAGATAACCTTTGACTGTTTTTATTCAACTCAAACTATGCTCAGAAAACCTTCCAAAGGCAGCAGCACTCCACTCAAAGGAGGAAGACCTGAAGAAAGGGTAGCAGAAAAATATGTTATGATGTAGCAGAGGGGAGATGATAGGATTTTCTGTAAATTATAAATCAAAGTGCACTGCTTTCAGAAACAAGTTCCTTGGGCTCGCTTTAGCAGCACAAATACTAAAACTGAACAATACAGAGAAGACTATTAGCATGACCGCTTTTGTAAGTATGACATGCAAATTCATGAAGCATTTCATATTTTTTACAAAATCCTCCCCCCAAAGAAACAGTCTAGAAAGGAGGAAGCTGAAGTGTGTAGCTCTACGGTTGGTGGCTTCTGGAGGGGATGGGGTAGGGGAAGGAAGGAATCAGTTTTCTTTAAGGTTGGCCACTGGGAGTTTCACCATGTTCCAACATGGGCAACACAAAAAGGATTTCGTATTTTGTTTTTCTTCTTTTTTGGGGGTGAGGTCACAGGGTCAGGGTGAACCTGAGAGAAGTAGGAAGTGAGTATGATTGGGGTTCATTATGCAAAATAACCAAATAATAAAAATATTATGTTAGAAAAGAGAAAGTTACTTACTGTTTCTTCTCATTTGTGTCCCAGGCTTCAAGTATTCGTTCTATTAACTGACACTTTTGAAAAAGCTAAATAAGGAAGAAGACTCCAGTTACTCCAATTACTCATGCAATGGTTAAAGCACTGAAGACTACAGAACACCAGCACTCTGGAGAGAGGCAGGCAAGTCTCTGTGAGTTCAGAGTCGGCCTGCTCTACAAGGTGAGACCCTGTCTTTAAAAAAAAAACAACTACATAAAATAAAACTGCATATGGTTCTTAAGTCATTGGCCCACCCAAACGTATACCAACATGGTACTGCTTACTCCAGTTCCCCCAGTCTCAGGATGACACTGGACACACAGAGCACCTACCATGCCACTTGCTAAGGGAAGGAATATTGCTACAGTGAGCAGTGGACAGCACTGAGGCAAAGCTAGGTTTTGCTAACTAGAAAGAGTTGGTCAGAAGGACAGGGCCCAATCAGAATTAAATGATGGAAGTATACTCTGGCAAATTTAGCACAGACCTAACACAATGCCCTACTTTTCTGCTATTTGCAATATATTTTGGCTTATTTTACTTTTAAATGTGGGTAATACGACCTTGAACATATCCTAACACTTGTATAATATTGAGACCTGTGTGTCCTACCAAAACTCTAGCAGTCAAAGAGAAGCCGCTGTGGGCTGCAAACTGCACTGAGCAATGAATGGCACTTGTCTTCTCCAGTCACCTGGCTGCTCCAGGTCAGCCTTTCTGCCTTCCAGGTCTGGGAATAAACCAAGTGGAAACTAGAAGATTAGATAACACCACAGAAATGCAGAACTCTGAAAACTGACATCCCCCCCAAAATCATTTCATATTTTATAGAAAAGAGAACCCCCCCCAAGCCAGGCATCACTCACTGCACATGCTTATAAACCAGATCCAAGAGCTTGATACAAAAAGTTTATGAGTCCAAGACCAGTCTGATCTATCTACACAGCAAGAGCCCCTACTCCTTGCCCATAAGACACAAGAGAGACCCTAAAAAGATCATTCAACATTGACTAAAACTCATGTCTCCACACTTTCAGGCACCTGTTCAGCACTGGAAGTTAAATTCTGGTGTGCCAAAGTACACTAAAAGTATTCAAAGTATTCTGAGTAGTACTTAATTATCTACAGTTCTTTTAACCCTCATAAAGTCTGTCCGAACTTCTTATATTTACCAGGAAGTGGGTGGGTCTACAGTTCTTCAAGAGGTGTTATATCCATGTGATTAACAAAATCACCGATCAAAGTGCGATAGCATCTGACAGCTAAACCTTAGGACTTGGAAGCTACTCAATCTGTCCTTCACCTGTAACTCACTCCACACTCTAGACAACACAGTAACCGAGAAATAAAACTCACATGCTTCAATAACAAATTGTCACCAGTGGAGTCTTGATCAGTAATGGTGCCATTTTCTGCATTCTCAAAAGGACTGGCAAGAATGAGAGCAATACAAATTTCCACTTGCGTATGTAGAAAATTATTCCACGTGTACTTGAAGAACATGTCCTACAAAAGAAAAGTGCAGTTTCTTCTGCATTGAAGCCACCACTTTCAACATTCTGAGTAAGCGGAGGATCTGACTCCACATCCCCACCACCTACTTAAAAGCTGGGCATAGTGGCATGTAGGTCTATAATACAGAGCTGGGGAGGTGAGGACAGGGAGAGCTCACTGGCCAGCAGTCTAGCCTAACTGAAGAGTTTCAGAGTCAATGAGACCCATTCTCAAAAGACAAGGTAAAAGGCTAGCAATTGGCTTAGTAGATAAAGATGTTTGCCACTAAGACTGACTAACTACCTGAGTTTGATTCTGAGAAACCACATGGTGAAAGAAGAGAACTGATTTCTAAGTTCTCTGACCTCAACATGGAAGCCATGATGTCTGCATATGCATGTGTGCACAGATAAGCACAAATCCATAAAAGGAACAAAAAATTATTTAAAGGGGAATTTGAAGAGGAACTACTTCATGGTCCACATAACTATCTGTTCATTCCAAATACTTGAATTTGCCTGCATTAGAAAGTAGAGGAAAGTCCAACAAACACAGAGAAACGATGAGCATGGAGATAGTTTGAAAGGAGATGCAGATATCTTGTTCAGTCCATCTCCACGCTCTCCCCCTGCTGGCTGCAGCAAGAATCGCCATTGCTCCCTCTGAGCCCCAAGCAGGCTTTGCTTTGTATTGTCCAGGAACTGAACAGTTAAGGCTCATTTTGAAATGAGGAAATGTGATACAGAGAATTATTTTATTGGAGAAAGAGGCCCTAGGTTAACCTAACACTTTCTTTGTAGTCTCCACTGTCAACAAAGTGTCAGTTTGTAGACAGTGATGTGTTAAATTTCTCATTTCCTCTTGAAGTTGGGCTTCCTGAGTACACAGAGTGTGGGACAGTCACTTACATGGAACCCTGTCACAGATGTGGCCCTGAGCAGTGAGTCTGTGCCTTGTGACATATGTGCCTCTGCCCATTTAATTCTGCTCTAGTACTCTGATTTCCTACCTTCCTCAGACTTTGCTTCCCAGAGGTGTGGAGGGAATGAACGCTTCCCCTTTCCTGGGTGGATGGTGTCAGAAGTGAGCTGACCCCGCTGGCACTTCACATCACATGCAGGCTTGGGACAAGTCAGACTAAGTTCAAAGCAGTTTTAGTGTTCAGGTGATAGTACTGTTAGAGATCTGTTCCCACCTTCGACAAGATGGCACAGGGAGTTCAGACTAGACCCCTGTCAATTTATATGGCTGGGCTATAACAAGGGTAACCCCAAACATCTGTGAGGCAGAATCTCACCAATATGACACCAATGCTGTTCAATTCCATCAGGTCTCCATTTATACTGGTGGTATTGGTTTGGAGCAGGCTGGATATCAACCTAATCACATTCAACCGAGTGTTCCCCACAGGAGGGTCCAGTGTACCCCATGTAGTCTTCATCACACTTTTCTGAGGAAGAAAAAGTTTTCAAATTAAATTCAGCTAAATGAATAAACAAGAACTCCATTTGCTGACAGCAGAAGGCCACCTAATACAATACAATTATGCTTGAACGAAATTTAAGTTTGCAGCTGGAATCTTTACAAGAAGCCAGAAATAACTATATACAATAAAAAGGCAAGAGTTTGCCCTGAGAAATGTGACAGATGTGGCCTACTCTTGTCTACAAAGGGAGTTTCAATAATCTGAAATTGTAGGACAGAAGCAGATCATGTATGCAGCATTTTAGACATTCTGACAGGAAAGAATGACAGAGTAAAATGTACCAGAAAGCTGCCCTCCCTGAAAGTCTACCCATACAATCTCCTCCCACTTACTTATCTCCAGAACCCACATAACATATATAGTAGAATGGAGGGAGATAACAAGTTCCCACAGGTTGTTCTCTAACTCCTACACACAAACTTTAAACAAACAAACCCAAAAAACATAGTATGTAATGCTAATTAGTTATCAGTCTCTTATTTCCAAGGTTCATAGACTCTCCAGTGACTGCCTAAATCAAACCCTCACACTTGCTCACTCCCCTCTTCTGGCCCAAGCATTACAGTTTCACTTCATGAAACTCAGAGATTCAGAGACTTTCTAAAAATGTTCATGGTGCCTAGGGGTGATTACTTGCTTAGCATATGTTAAGACTACATTTAGTCTTTTGAACAGCAATTAAGTTCATTAATCAACTAAGCTTCTTCAAACATTCCCTAAATCTACTTATACACATTATCACGGAGTGAAGTTGCGTGTGTCACTCATTGCTAGAGTAAATGAGAAGACTCAACAAGAGACTTGTTATGAACTGGGGTCATGAGTGAGGTGCTTCTTTGTGTACCTAGAAAAAAGTTGAGTGAACCAACTAGACACAGGCTGTGCCCTCATCACACACCACCTCTCTTATCCTCCTCTCGCTTCCATTTTTTATTGGTGATGGTCTCTTCTTGTTTCCTGGATCCTTTTTCTTATTCTTGTTCCTAGGACTAGCAAAAAGGATGCCACTGGCTATTTAACTGCTAGACACCAAAGTTTCCTAGGGTGAATGAGCTGAATGAAGATGCAGAGTGGGCTCAGAAGGAACTTGAGCACAGAGAAAACTACTAGACACTCAAGACAGTACTGAGTTTCTGAATAACAACTGGGAAGCTAACCAGACCCTTGGGGACTTAAAGTATGACCCTGCTCCAAAGGTTAAACTGAAAAGACTGAGGTGGTCTGAATATGAATGGTCCCCAATAAGCTCATATATTTGAATGCTTATTCACGAGGATTAGGAAATATGGGGTAGATGTGGCCTTGTTGGAGGAAGTGAGTCAATGGGACGGGGCTTGGAGGTTTCAAACAACTATGCCAGGGCCAATCTCTCCCTCTGCCTGGAGATCAGGATAAAGCTTTCAGCTACTGCTCTAGCACCAAGCCAGTGCTCCCACCATGATGATAATGGACCAAGCCTCTGAAACTGTAACAAGACCCAATTAAATGCTTTCTTTTAGAGCTGCCTTGGTCATGGTTCTTTTCACAGCAACACAAAAGTGACTAAGCAACAACACCTCATATAAGAAGTGACAAAGTCACACAATAAATTCATAACAAGTCATACAAATGTAGACAATACACTACAGATGACACTGGATCCAAAGGTACAGGGTTAAAAGGAAAGGCCACGGAAAACCCAGCACTAGAGCAGTTGTGACTCCCAGCGTGCCTCTTCAGCAGTGGGCCTTCACAGTGGACCTCTCCTGAGGTCCCACTGTGTTCAGTTTTGCATACAGTTGTTCTCCATGAAAAAGCAACACCCTAGACCTCAGTAGATTATATCTCAGTTAAAACATCATCTGTCTACTGTCCCTGATCTCATATGAAAATGCAATTTCAAAAATCAGATCATGAAAGGTTAACTTTACTTCAAAGGCCTAAAAAAAATGTCAAGGGTTTACAAAATAAAAATCTGAGTTTATGCCGGGCGTGGTGGCGCACGCCTTTAATCCCAGCACTTGGGAGGCAGAGGCAGGCGGATCTCTGTGAGTTCGAGGCCAGCCTGGTCTACAAAGCAAGTCCAGGACAGCCAGGGCTGTTACACAGAGAAACCCTGTCTCGAAAAACCAAAAAAAAAAAAAAAAAAAAAAAATCTGAGTTTACTAAGAAGGTATTTTTAATTTTGATTTTCCCTCACTTACTAATTTAGACAAAGCATATGGATAAAAGCCTCATGGGAGGTACAGTGGTAAATGCTTGTAATATCACTACTCATAAGGCTCAGGCAGGACGATAGTAAGTTCAAGGCCAGCCTGGAATATACAGCAAGACCCTGCCCCCCAAAATAAAATCAACCAACCAACAACAAAATATCTCAGAGGCAGAGAAAACTGGTAGTGTACCTTTAAACAGATTATGCAGGTTGAGGAGATGACTCAGTGGGCAAAGCATTTCACTTCCCTCCAAGCCTCTGAGATCTCTCTGCAAAACCCATCTAGCTGAATGAGAAGACATAACCATGCACACCCTTTTTAAAACACAGTATGTAATGTTCCATGGTCATCTTCTTATGTCCAAGGTCCCCAGACTCTCACACAGACTGCAAACCCCTGGCTGCCAGTAACACTTAAGACAGCAACCCTACCTTGGGTGGCTCGAGCAGGAGTTCATGGAAAGATCCAAGTCTTCCTCGGATGGCTTCTAGAACACTCTTATTAACTGAACAAGCTGAGTGACTCATGCCTGGTGGGCAGATCTCTATATGGCCTTCAAATCTGGAAGAAAACAAACAAACAAAAAAACAAGGGAACTACTGTAATCTCAGAGTAATTCACTCAAGTTCTCCACATCAACCCTGCAAGGCACACACTTCATAATCTGTAACTACATTATGGTGATGTCAAGAGGTGGCCAAGAAACAGAGCAATAAGACTCATGGGATTGGCCACCATAAAGAGTTATGGTATCAGGTAAGATCCATCTGACCCCTCCAAATGCTGTCACTATCATACTGTGAGCACATCTCTAACTGATCAGAAAAAGTGGAATCAAATGGAGAACTGACCCAAGTCATAGGACATCGAATTACCTGCTATCTGGAAATGCTAATAATTAGTGAGCCTCAATTTATCCCCTAGAATATTTTTGGGCATATAAAACTGATTTCTATTTAAAGGATTTAATTCATTCTACATAAAATTCAGTCTTCAATCATTATGACTCATTCCTTAAAAAACAAAAACAAAGGACTACAGGTGGAGTGATACTCCCAATTTCAGCTGGTATTGTGACTACAAGGGGACAGTAGTTTTCAAGTGGAGAAAAGATAAGCCCAGGAGGGAAGACCTAGATCAGTGTGAAAACGGGAGTATGATGTTCAAACTAAAAGTGTTATGTAGACTGTTACAGGTAGACTGTTACAGTGAGACTGTCTAGACCCAAAACCAACCTCTTTAATTATCAGTTCATTACTGATCAACAACAAAAGAACCCACCCGAAGATGTCCCTCCTGTAAAAGCAGTGAGAAGCCTATCAACAGAGCAAGGGCTGCACACCACCCAGCACACCTGGAAACCGGAGAACGCTCACTGCAGTAACGACTGCTGAAAACACACCACTTGTGGGGGACATCTAGCTCTAAAGGCTGCATTCAGAAACACAATTCCTGAAGAAAAGGAAAGAGTGATACCTTTGGCCGAGTGCTAGCTCCTCCAGATAAATGTCATCTTAATCCTCACAGCCTGTGGATGCTACCTGATTTGGGGGAAAGGCCTCTAAAGACATAACCAAGGACTCTTTCATGGAAGATTAACTTGGATTGGGAGATGGGCCCACAGTGCTATCACAAGGGTCCTTAGAGAATAGAAAAGAAACAGACACATACACAGAGGGCAAGATGAGGACAAAAACAAAAAGAGTGGCCACAGGCCATGGAGTTGCCAATAGTCAATAGAAACTGAAAAGAAAGAGAACCATTATCTTTCTGTGCCTCTTTGGGAATGTAGCATTGCCGACACCATAATCTTGAAAGTCTGGGACTGAGAACTGTTGCTCTAGGACCCAACTCTTGAAACTATGGGTTGCAAGACAATATGAAGTAATGTAATTGACTATGGGGGTAGGAGGGATCAAAAAACATTTGGAAACAATAAAAGACTTCTGAATGCACACAACAGGAAAAACTAATTCAAAATCAAATGTATAATGAATCCAAGATGTTTCTTATGGGTTTCACTCATGTTGCCATCATGTGACTTCCCTGCTGTCTGGGTTCTGGACACGTAACCCACGCACTATGTAGCACACATGCCATCACACCACACAATGCTGATGTAGACCACTGAAGCATCTGGCTGAGATTTGAGGCTATGGCTGCTGCAATGTTTTACTGAACACAGTTTTGTGCCCTTAGCCAAATATGACAGTTTAATTATATCAATCTCAGCATGAAAGCATCAAATTAGTACGCCATCAGATTGTATTGTGTTAAAATGTCTGATCTTAAAACCACTGTTGGAATTGATGACGAGGCTCATTAAATAAATAAATAAAAATAAAACAACAACAAAACCCATTAGAACGTTTACTTCGGATTAGAACCAATTTTTCCAATATGGTCCTAACTATATTTCTACCATTTTGCACTGCATAATTAAAGTGGCCTTCTCAGCTCTAATGATTATAAAATAAAGTTGAACATGCTCTACAACCTGCAGTGTGAAATATTCAGCCATGATTTAATTATTTATGTAAAATAAACAAGCATATCCATCTCACTATGAAAATTTGCTTTCACCTTTAACAGTAAAATTGCATGCATATTAAAGACTTTTTAAAAAGAAATTTAAGCCTTATCATCAATAAATGTTTGATTTGCATTATCTATTTTATAAACTTATAAAGTATTGAGTGAAAATGTCTTTGGCCAAAAGGGACTATGAGTGGCAAAGGTTCAAGGAACTTGACTGTAAGCCACCAAGTTTTGGCTTTGTTTTCAGACACAAAAAACAAACATGGGACTTTCAAAAGTCTGCAGTAGTGGGACTAGATGACTTGGTAAGAACAGTGCCTGCCTAGCATAGAGAAAATCCTGGGTTTAATCCCCAGCACCCCTGAAACCAGGTATATTGGTACAAGCCTGTAATCCACTCTGGATTAGTGATCAATAGGGAGGGGCCAGCCCACCTTGCTGGCCCTGAGTAATACAAGAAAGCAGGCTCAGCAAGCCATGAGGAGCAAGCCAGTAAGCAGCACTGTTCCATGACCTCTGCATCAGCATCTTCCTACAGGTTCCAGCTTAGCCTGAGTTCCTACCTTGGCTTCCCTCAAATGGACTATAAGTTAGGATAAATGAGCCAAATAAACCTTTTCTTCCTCAAGTTGCTTTTGGTCATGGTGTTTCTTCACAGCAAAAATCCTAAAACAGTCTCTCATATTGTACTGGTTTTGAAGGCATGAATGGGTCATGGAAAACAGCTGAGGCTTGCTATAGCATAAAGGATCAGAGACCCTGAAGGGAAGCAAGAGACCATTGGTGAAGGCCCAGCCTGTTTGCAGCAGAGACCTGCGGATTTTGGAAACATTGGAGTATGGGCTATCCGCCAAGGACAGTGACAGTTGTCTCTGGAGCTACCTTAAGTCTGTCAGATAAGCCATGTGTGCTACAGACAGAAGAGCGGGAGAAGTGAGGTAACCATGAGTGAATCCCAGAAGTTTGACACTGAGCTGTTTACACAGCTGGATTTGAGTTTTGCTGTGATCTGCTCATGACTATACCTTGATTCTTTCCTTCCGGGAAAAAAGGAATTTGAAAAAAAAAAAAAAAAAACACACACACACACACACACACACACGCACGCACGCACGCACGCACGCACGCACGCACGCACGCACGCACGCTAAGAGTTTCTAGGGGCTGGAGAGATGGCTCAGAGGTTAAGAGCACTGACTGCTCTTCCAAAGGTCCTGAGTTTAATTCCCAGCAACCACATGGTGTCTCCACATGGTGGCTCACAACCATCCATAATGAACATAATGAAATCTGGTGCCCTCTTCTGGCCTGCAGGTATATCTGCAGACAGAACACTGTAGACATAATAAATCTTAAAAAAAAAACAAAAACCAACCCTAGCAGGGTGTGGCGGCCCACGCCTTTAATCCCAGCACTTGGGAGGCAGAGGCAGGCGGATCACTGTGAGTTCGAGGCCAGCCTGGTCTACAAAGCAAGTCCAGGACAGCCAGGGCTGCTACACAGAGAAACCCTGTCTTGAAAAACCAAAAAAAAAAAAAAGGGTCAAGTTGATAAGGAGTGGATATTTGGTGGCTAATCATAGTTTTCACTAGGGAAGAGGGAACCAAACTTTAACTGAACAACTATCTCCATCAGACTGGCTTATAGCATGCTTCTTGTCATCTTCTTGATTGTTAACTGTCAGGGCCCAACACACTGTGGGAAGCAACATCCCTAGGATGGGTGTTCCTTTAGAAGAAAGTTAGCTGAGCATGATTCTGGAAGTAACTCAGTAAGCAGCATTCCCCTGTGGTTTCTGTTTAAAGCTTCAGGTTGAGCTCCTGATTGTTTTGGCTACTGTCTTTGCTTTAGGATTTCCACAATATTTGGAATTAGTTTGATTTGTATTACAACTTTTGTTTAGACGTTTATTGCCCTACATCTACAAATCAGTTTGGGGAACAATGACAATTCTTAAGTATTGATTTAGGCTAGTAAACCTTACATTTTGTTAAGATTTATACATAAATAACTCCTTTTCTATAAAGGATATATCTTAATTTCAAATTCCAATTGCTCATTGCTAGTATTGTATTGACTTTGTATCCTAGACTCTTACTTACTAGTTACAAGGTTTCTTTTTGCATCTAAAAATAAAAAACAAACAAAAAGAAAGAAAAAACAGGATCCCTCTCTCATAGCTGTGGCTGGCTATGCCCAGTGTTTGGCATACTGTTTAAGATTTGCTCAAAGACAGTCCTGTAACCTACACCAGGCACTATGGGCAGGCAGCTTTATAGTATCCTTTTCTGTCTAGACTTTATTTTTCCCTTCTGCCTTACTATACTGGCTATAATCCTTGCAAAAGATTTCCTGATGTACATGAAGGATTTAAAGAAATGATGGTGAGGCTTTGTCTGTTTACGTGATGATTTTTTTAAGACAAATGGGCCTTGCAGCTGTAACATGCTGTTAGTATTTGATTTTGTTTTATGGGAGTGTTCAAGCGTGTGCATGGAGAACAGAGGACGTCTGGAGTCCTGCTCTATCACTCTTCACAGGGGTCTCTCTCTGAATCTGGAGCTATGCTGGAAACCAGCAAGAAGCTTACACGAGCCTCCTATCTCTGTCCATTCTAGCACTGGGGTTAAAGGATACTCACTGAGCCAATTCTAGGTCTAACTGATGTTATCTGGCCTGCTACTATTTTCTTAAGGAGTTTTCATCTAGTCCTTGTGTACTCTTATTATATATAATAGCTTATTCTCATCTACTTCAGTTAGTTTCAAGATAATGCTTGCTTTTTAACAGGGGTTTGCAAGTGTCCCTCTGTACACTGATGTGTCTTTACTTAGACTTCATCTACTCCACCTGACTCTACAGGTGCTGAGGGTTAACATCAACTTGTTTTCTTCAATGGATATAAAATGGACCTATTTCTTCTTAAGTAATCCTTCGCAGGGTTTTCCCTTTAGGAAGTTAAGATCCTTCCTTCAACTCTTCAATGTGTTTAGTGAGGTGGCTGTGGCATTCCTATATTCTTTTTTTTTTTTTTTTGGTTTTTCGAGACAGGGTTTCTCTGAATATCTCTGGCTGTCCTGGACTCGCTTTGTAGACCAGGCTGGCCTCGAACTCACAAAGATCCGCCTGCCTCTGCCTCCCAAGTGCTGGGATTAAAGGCGTGCGCCACCACCGCCCGGCTTCCTATATTCTTTTAATGCCCACAAAAAACATTCATTTCTGATCTGTATGTTTTCTACTTTTCATTTCCATGATCTACCTAAAGGTTTATCCATTTTATTGATCATTTCAAAGAGTCAGCTTTTGGTTTCATTGGTTTTCTGTAATTTTTTTCTCTTCTTGATTCCACTGATTTTTACTCTTTAATTTTATTATTTCTCTTCTCCATTGGCTTAATTTTAAAAAGGTTTCATGGGCTAGAAAGATAGCTCAGTGGTAAGACGGGACTCCTACAGTTGTCCCCTGATCTCCACATATACAAATTGTGGCACCTTACCATCATTCACATCACACATACACACCACACACACTCTCTCTCTTACACACACAGGTAGTTACCAGTGGAAACTCAAACCAACTTGACCCACTAGAGTCATCTGAAAGGAGGGAACCTCAATTAAGAAAATGCCTCTGAAAAGATCCAGCTGTATGGAATTTTCTTAATTAGTGATTGATGTGGGAGGGCTAGGCTGGTGGTCCTGGGTCCTACAAAAATCAGGGTTAGTAAGCCATGGGAAACAAGCCAGTAAGCAGTACTTCTCCATAGTCTCTGTATCAGCTCCTGCCTCTAGGCATCATCCCTATTTGAGTTCCTATCCTGACTTCTTTTGATAATGAACATCAATGTGGATTGCACACTGAATAAACCCTATGTTTATGTCTTCCCCAACTTGTTTTTTTGGTCATAGTGTTTTGTTGCAGCAATAGAAACACTAACTAAGACAAGTTGGTACCAGGAGTGGGGTATTGCTGTGACAGATCTGATGACATCACCCAGGTAGAACTGGTTTTGAAGGCATGAAGGGATCATGGAGAGCAGTTGAGGCTTGGCACTGTGAAAAGTCAGGAGAGGCCACTGGTGAAGGTGCAGCCTTGGTGCAGCTCAAGACCCAAGACTGAAGGGGTCATGCAGAGAAGTTGAGGCTTGGCACCATGACAAGGCTACCAGTTAAAGTGCAGCCAGCTGCAACCAGGGAGCCCAGAAGTTTTGGAACTGACAGTATCATGGGATGACCACCAAGAACAGCAGCAGCAGCAGTGGAGTGGAGTCAGCCAGTGCGCCTAGAAGATAAGCTCTGTGAGTTGCAGAGGACAGTTGGAGAAGTGATCCAAGTCTTTTGGAGGAGTCCAGAAGATTGTAAGTGAATCCCAGATAATTGAATGTTTATATCTATTGCTGGAGTTTAGTTCTGCTTGGTTTAGATTGTGACTGTGCCCTGGTTATTCCTTCTTAAAGAAGGTACTTAATTTTGATTTTTATAGGAGCCCACACCTGAAAAACTTTGAAAAAGAGATTTGAGGATTTTTTTTTTTTTAGCAAGATCGGATTATTTATTTACTTATTTATGGTTTTTCGGAACAAAGTTTCTCTGAGAGATTATTCATTCATTCGTTCATTCGTTATTATGGTTTTTCAGACAGGGTTCCTCTATGTAGCCCCAGCTCTCCTATAACTCACTCTGTATTTCAGGCTGGCCTTGAACTCACAGAGATCTCCCTAGCTCTGCCTCCTGAGTGCTGGGATATTTTAAAGAGACCAAAAGTTTAATGTGTTTGAATTTGTAAAGACCGTAGGACTTTTAAGTTATTTTATTTTATTTTTTATTTTTTTATTTTTTTTTGGTTTTTCGAGACAGGGTTTCTCTGTGTAACAGCCCTGGCTGTCCTGGACTTGCTTTGTAGACCAGGCTGGCCTCGAACTCACAGAGATCCGCCTGCCTCTGCCTCCCAAGTGCTGGGATTGAAGGCATGCGCCACCACGCCCGGCTGTTATTTTATGTTTTTAATGTAAGATCTTGGGGGTGAATAAGAAAGGGAAAGTATGGCTTAATAGTGATGTATTTTGTCAAGTTGACAAGGGGTCAGTTGTGCTGGCTAATCTTATATTAACTTGACACACAAACTAGCGTTATCTGAAAGGAGGGCACCTCAATTAAGAAAATACCTCTAGAAGATCCAGCTGTAAGGCAATTTCTCAGTTAGTGATAATGGGAGAGGACCTTGCCCATTGTGGGTGGTTCCATCCCTGGGCTGGTCCTGGGTTCTATAAAAAACCAGGCTGAGCAAGTCAGGGGAAGCAGAATAAACCCTTTCTTTCCCAACTTGCTTTTGCTGTAATAATAGAAATCCTAACTAAGATACCTCTCTGCCCCAACTACATTCTCTGTATTTCCTTGCTTTGTAAGATTTTCAGTTGCTGTGTGTTTATATCAGCCATTTTTTTTAAAGGGAGCTTTGGTTCTTTTTCTTGGATAACAGGGTCAGAAACTACTTAGGCACTCAAATTTATTCCTGGTGCCCTGTCAGTTATTGCTGGGTCCTCAGTGAACAGACGTTTATGTTTAACTTCATCATGGGTCATTTCTGATTTCCTGGGCAGATTCTTTCAAATGTTGGCATCTATGGTAAGTGCTGAGGGCTGAGTGTTTTCATCTCTTGCATCTTCACCCTGAGGTTTTCTGTTTGTAAACTGCCCACTTTTCCATAACTCTAACCTGATAATGGTATTTATATTAAATTCCCTTTTTCTGACAGTGGTAACCTTTTGGAGTTGCTTCCTGTTAATCCTTTCTTATCTAAGTTTGTTGAGGTTCTTTTCCTCGTATTTCTTGGTGGATAGGTCCATCTTGTGTAGGAGTAGAAACTGATCTGTGTGGTATTTACGGAAGCATAGATGTGTGTCTTTTGTCCTAGCCCTTTAGTGTGAGTTTGGCTCGATTCTGGTCAACAACTGAGTGAGGCAAGGCTTAGGTTGTTTCAGTCTTTCATTACTTTGCATGTATGGTTAAGGATTGTGTGCCAAATTTTTCTTTCTACATGCTGTACCCATGGCTTAGATCTTCCCTGTAAGCCTGTTCCTCTTGGGCCTCGGAAGAGTCTCCTTCCACACACACTGCCTTCCCTTTCTTCCAGCATCATTCTACTGTTACTTGTTATCTGGCACATGGAAACCTGGGAGAGGGACAGGGTGAAGAGAAATGCCTTGGTCTTAGCACCACTATCCCCAAAGAGGAGGGCTTTCTTAGTGTCCTTCCCCTGTCCCATGGTGGGGGTGGGAAGACGAACCTGGGATTTCCAGTGTTTCTGTCCTTCCCATTGGACAGAACTTTTTTTCCTGGTCATTTCCTCTCGCTACAATGTTCTTATCATTGTATCCTTAGAGTTGAAGGGGTAGTTTCTTTTACAAGGGAGGCTTAAGATTCTGTTCAGGGGAAAGGAGAGAGAAGGATCCTGATGAGTATACAGTGGTTTCCCCCATAAGGTGCTCCATTGCTGAGGCCTGCAACCACAGTGGGAGCTGTCTCTCCTGTCTTGCTTGGCTTGGCACTTTTCTACCAAAAGGCTTACAGGCATGCACAAAACACCAATGTCTGTAGTATTCAAGGTTTCTTGCTCTCCTTACCCTCTAAGGTACTTTGGAGGAAATTATATAACCTGCTGCTATCCCAGTACATTAAAAACCTGACTCAGGGATAGAGGGAGGCTTAGCAGTTAAGGGTGTGTATTGCTCTAAACCCCCATGGCAAACAACTCAAAGCCTCCTTTAATCCAAGTTCTATACGATTCAACACCCTTGTGTGGCCTCTGTGGGCACTGCATCTACATACACAAACACGTACGTATGCATGCATGTGCGCGTGCGCACGCGCGCACACACACACACACACACACACACACACACACACACACACACACACAAATTTATAAAACAAAAAAATGGAGGCTGGAGAGATGGCTCAGCAGTTAAGAGCAATGGTTTGCCTTTTCAGAGGACCTGGGTCCAATTCCCAGCTCCCTTCATGACAGCTCATCACAATCATCTGTAACTGTTAATTCCGGGTTCTCTTTGGTCTCCTCAGGCACTGCATGCATGTGGGACACAAACATGAATGCAGGCAAAACATCCATACACATTAAAAAAAAAAAATCAGGGATGAAGACATGGCTGAACAATTAGGTATGCTTAGTGCTCTACTCATAGACACTACCCATATCAAGTGAACATGCAACTCCAGCTCCAAGGGATTTAACATTCCCTTTTGATCTTCATAAGAACGTGTGTACACACACACACACACACACACACACACACACACACACACACACACA
>CAJQZJ010037474.1:3556432-3583953 GCA_907164525.1 Lophiomys imhausi
ACACACACACACACACACACACACACACACACACACACACACACACAGGCACAACAGATATATGTAACCCCCCCCCAAAAAAATCTTAAAAAAACAAAACCAGGCCGGGTGTGGTGGTGCACGCCTTTAATCCCAGCACTCAGGCAGAGGCAGGCGGATCTCTGTGAGTTCGAGGCCAGCCTGATCTACAAATCGAGTCCAGGACAGCCAGAGCTGTTATACAGAGAAACCCTGTCTCGAAAAACCAAAACAAAACCATAACTGAACTATTGTGTCATCAACATGAGGAAACACAGGGAGGAAACAGCTAAGATGCACAGGTCAGGTTCTGTAGTATGGTAGAAGTTAGGCCTATGTAGGGAATTGGTAGGCAGTTCAGATTAGCGTGTGGCAGCACATAAGGAGCAGCCTGACATTCCTTTAACCTGCTGAAATGGACAAAGCCCAGTTGTGGCTGGATGATATGCCCTGTCGAAGGGGCATGGCTAAGAAAATGCACAAGCAACACAGATGGCATCAGTTGCCATGAGAAGCAACGGGACTGCTGGAGATGACGAGAAAGCTCATGGACCCTTGAGACCACCAAGGATCCAGAGATAATGCAATACATAAGCCAGAGAGTTCCACTCGGTGATCTTCCTCCTGCCCTCGCCGACTGAGAAGTCACACTGGAGAAGTGCATAGCAAAGGCATGCCATTAACAGAATTTAGGCTGCAATAGCCCAAGGCAAAGGCATGGCATAAAACCTGCTGAGAGAGTTCCTTGAAGGCATCTGTCTTGGGGCTCCAGAGCGCCAAAAAAGTGAGCAAGGCGAGTGAAGTTCGGAATCCGCTTGAAGAGGCTTTTGGCCACTGAGACTTGCCCAGTTCAAGGAGACTGTGGAGGCGAGTCTCAGCTGATGGAAAAAGCCAGCCTCAGTTGGGTGGTTGTAACACACTGACTTTATAAATCAGCCGTGCATGGTGCACATGTTTGTGTATGTGGATGCAGTGCTGGAGAGGCCACATTGTATATATTTTGGCCTTGGTGACAAGACAGCACAAAGCAGGCCCAGTTTTCCCTCTTCCCTCACACCCCAAAAGCCTTTCATCTAAACCCTGCCTTTATAAAGGACCTGCCCGGTAATCTGATGCTCTTCACAAGTAATACTTTCTTCTTAGTCAGATACTTCTGAGACTTAACCCTTTCCCTGGGACTCAGAATCTTACCAGGATAAGGTGAAGAAGATCCTAGATTTAACTGCACGTTCGATCTTGTTCAATTTTCAAAAACAAAAGCTCCTTCACAGAAAGCTGTGTCTCCTTTCACTGACATCACGGATTACTCCTTTAAAATGGTACTGTGTTTTTCCCCTTACATCTGCTAAAAATGTGTTGTTCAGGTTTCTTCCTTTTTCAAGTCAGTCACTGTGTAAGCGTTACAGCAACACTCAGTATGACAGCAAATCACAGATAGAGAAGGTAGGAAGGCCCTGACACATGAGCTGTAAGATAGCTAGGGCACAACTGATTGACACCTTACCTTGCTGCTTATGTGATTTACACTAGGAATTTCTAGGGAAGAAGGAGAAAGGCAAATTACAGATTCTCCAAATTATAGTAGACTCAAAAGCCCTGCTGCCAACTGCCTTCCATTATCACTGAGACTAAGCAGGCCAGTGAAGGGGTCAGGCATTTGGGAAGTGGGACTGGTGAGGCTGCCTTCACTATCACCTCAGAAACCTACATTTCATCATTGAGAGGGAAAACAGAAGCCCTGGCTGGCTGAAGACTTTGTCTGCCGGCTAAGATGCCACCCTTCTCTTCTCTCCATGTCACTTGCCTCACTGAATGGGTCCAGTAACAACAGGCAAAACAACGTAATCTCTGCGTAATCCTATAACACTTACACTGGATACAAACTGTAAAAGAGAATACACAAAATCCAGTGGCTTATTGACAACATACCATATTCATGATTATGAAACAGAAAATCTTCCTTAAGACCTCAGGCCACCTGCTTATCCAGCCTCTGGAGTGCAATACCCTCATAGCGAGCCCATAAAACAATAGAGGTTAGTCTGAGGATGAGAATCTGGAGAGGAATGAGCCCCTCCATCAGCACCTGCCAACTGAACACCCCTCCTCCACCTTCATAAGCACATGGCAGACAGCTATCGAGGCCACTGTCTATGTTTGGGGTTTGTTCACCTCTCATCTACTTCAGTGGTAAAATAACAACAGCAAATACAAAGTGGTGCCGCTAACCTGTTGATCAAAGCACACAGTTCAATTAAGTCTCTGAATAGGTGGCACTCACAGTAGTAAGGTTCAGTAGTACCTGAACCTCAAAGGCATGCTACTGGCGTTTACCTGGCAAGAATTTTAGCTCTTAGCTTTTAAGACATCTAAAAGTAAAACAAGATGGGTGATTTGGTGAGATAAAAAGAAAGCTTACGTTGGCCGTCGAGTCTCAAGTAAAGTCAGCAAAATCTGGATTGCACTGACTATGGCTGATTCATTCTTCTCCTTGTGAAAAATATTCGACAGAAGCTGCTCTATAATTTCTTGCCTGAGGAAAGAAATGAATAGTCAAGCAACTGACTGCAATGTCATTTAACAGTAATAATTAAAAAGATCCAAGCAATCTCTATGACCATTCATCCACACATGCACATGTTGGCCTTCTACTTTAAATGTCACTACTACAGCGATTCTGCTTATGCATGAAGTTTACCCACCTTTAACAGGATGGGGGGCTGCTTGCCTTTGCCAACCTTGCTGAAAAGCAAGAAATATTTCAAGGCTAGATATGATTCCCTACTTAAAGCAGGGTGGTGGCAGTGGTGACAGCTGAGTGATACACAATGTAGACTTAGAAATTGCTACTTTCCAAATTACAAATTAGAATCCATTCCTGTTTTCCCACACAGGTATGGCTGCTGTGATTACCAAAGACCCAAAACAGGTCAAGGAGACCATTAACCATTGACTTTTTTTTTTTTAAACATTTATTTGTTTGTTTGTTTATTGTGTATACAGTATTTGCTCTACATATATGCCCGGGCAGCAGATCTCAATGTAGATGGTTGTGAGCCACCATGTGGTTGCTGGGAATTGAACTCAGTACCATTGGAAGAACAGCCAGTGCTTTTAACCTCTGAGCCATCTCTCCAGCCGTAACCATTGACTTTTATGCTATAATTCTCAAGTGACAAGTCAGTAGCAACATTACTAGAAGTGTGTGAAAGAGCTGTTAGAGGAGTCACACAGTATACAGCAGCCTAAGAATAGACTAAGGCTGCGACCCTGTAACACATATTGTGCTGACACCCACCGTAAAATTACTTTCATTGCTACTTCATAACTGTAATTCTGCTACTGTTATGAATTACAATGTGAATATCTGACATGTGACCTCTGTGAAAGGCTCGTTTGACCCCAAAGGGGTTTTGAGCCACAGGTTAAGAACCACTAAATTAGGTTTGGAGCTGTGCGGCACCTGTGTCTTCAATGGTGGCCCTGGGCTGAACAGCACTGATGCCTCCTGTCCCTATCACTCTCAGAGAATGCAGGGCGCTCACTCACCACGTAAGTCACACCTTCAGAACCACTGACATCTACTCCAAGGTAATGGCAAACAGGCCTCAACCATCTCATGGCTATATCAACTTGGAATTCTGTCACATCAGGAGCATTCTGATGGACAAAACAATGTAAAAACCAACAAAACTTAAGAAAGTGCTGGTGCCACATCCGAAGCCTTATCCAAACACCACTACCCATCACCCAGAAGAGAGCAGCACCAAGAACTCCAGGGTGAAACTTGCCACACAGGATGAGGAGGTGCCTTTTGGCCTCTAGGATTAGGAGGTGTTCCTGACAGACTCGGGTTCCCTTGTCAAACACAGGAGTGGTACTAGCCAAGTATCAGTGAAACTCATTCAGTATGAAGCCATCTAGATGACTCAGCCGCATTTCTGGACAATGGCTCATGCCCAGAGTTTTGTTTTTCCTATGGGTAGCTACAGAAAGATATCTATAAAACTGACTCAAAATAACAAAAATTCTGAGTTCATTATTATCCATAGTTAAGATACACAGTCCAGGCCAAAGAGAACTACTTTCAATTTCAAGTTTCTCCAGAGATACTAGCTAGAATGTATTTCACTTAGGCCCAAACTTTCTCCTAAACTTCATGTCCATCAACTCAGGATTTCCTTCTTGGTGGCGTTTCTCTCAAACACTCTTCAACCTGAGCCCTTCCAAATCTATCTGTGCACACGTTTCACTAGTTACATACATGCACAGTGGTACCAAACCTATGGGCCATTCAGCATTCTAATACAGGGAATTTTTTCTATGTTTCACCTAAAGACTGGCTCTCTGATATCACTATTATATAGTAACTGCACTATTTGATCATTAAATATTGACAATGTGGTGGTTTGAATAAAAATGACCCATAGGCTCATAGGGAGTGGCACTATTTGAAAGGACTAGTAGGTGTGGCATTGTTGGAGAAAGTGTGGGTAGGCTTTGAGGTTTCAAAAGCCCAAGCTAGGCCCAAAGGCTCACTCTCTCTTCCTGCTGCCCGCTGATCCGGATGCAGAACTCTCAGCAACCATGCCTGTCTGCATGTTGCCATGTTCCCTACCATGTGGAGAATGGACTAAACCTTCTGAAACTGTAAGCAAGTCCCAATTAAATGTTTTCTAACAATTCCCATGGTCACAGTGTCTCTTCACAGCAATAGAACACTGACTAAACCACATAGTTACTTTTATATCCTGTCACTGAATATATCAATCAAATAATGTAGAACAGGGACTATAGTTAATAGAGGTTTTCTAAGTTCATGGCAGCCTTCTATTACTGTATTTTCTCACTCTATGAATAGTAAAAGAACGGGCAGCATGAAACTGTCAAAGAATAAAAGATATTTGGGGGAGGGGCATTCATCCACCTCTGCTTCCTAACTGTATGCAACATAACCCAATTGTCTCATACTATATACATCATGCTGCCATGATGGACTGTACTTCCAAACTGAGATCCAAATTAAATCCTTCATCCTTTAAAGAGGAAGGGAGAAAGAGAAAGAGAACCCACTATAATGTATGTTAGCTTTTAGAAGGACATAGTGATACCACAGGCCACTGACTCACTTGGTTCATATACCTAAAGAAATGTACTCTTTTATTGATACAAATCATGACTATTTATCTTGAGTTCAGAAATTAGAGAGGACTAAAGGCACAGATTGACAGTTAGAAGCAAGCATAAACATGGTTTCTGGTGGCCCTGCAGAGCTCAGAGCTCATTGCTGACCAATTCAGCAGGTAGGCTGACTCTGTACCAACCACTCACTACATGTGGCCACCACCAACAGTTAGAATGTACCTCAATGACTTTGACATATTCTAACTATATAAATGCCAGATTTCAAAACTCCATATTTAAAAAAATAAAAGCATTAAAATTATATGTTGTTTTTACTGTGTTTCTATTGGACAGCAGCTTTGGAAACCATGTAAAATGGCTGATAAAACAAAACAAAAAAGTGTTTTGGTTTTGTTTGTTTCTTTTAGACAGGGTGTCACTATGTAGCCCTGGCTGTCCTGGAGCTCAGAGACTGGCCTACCTATGTGCCACCACACCCAGACAAACACTCAGAATTTTTAACCTACCCAAATGACAATTTTACATAGCTCAGCCTAATGAGTACTACAATTGGAAGTATCTGGATGTGGAAGATCTTTTATGTTTGAAAGGAATACATATATAAAATGAGAGGTAACACCAAGAATTATGGGGATGGGCACCATGTGCCCTTCTCTCCTTTAGCAACAATTCTGTGACTACAAATCAGCTTTCTCATAAGAGAGTTACAGTAAGCTGCTTTGTGTCTGGTTTGGACCTCTCCTGACTTACAGACACTTTGGCAAAAGATGCAGAAAGCAAGCCTCTTTTCATTGGAGACACATAATGCCATGAGAGACAAGCCAAGAGCAGTAGACTGAAGGAGATCACCATCTGTGTAATGCTACCTGTGAACTATGTGCAGTTACTCCTCCCACCGGGGAGCCTGCTTTTCCATAATACCACTTTAACAGTGTGGACATAATTCAAGAACATATCCATGTTAACAACCAAAGTTCTTTCTGAAAATGTGAAAGGAAAATGAAACAGCAGCCAGTCCCCAAGGGCCCTTCCCCTCAACATGAGCTTAAACAAGGTCACTGCTCAAGCAGCCTGAGTCAGCCTTAGATGATCTTCAGAAGCAACAGATGACTTATGGGTCAAATGCATACATACAGAAGACTCTATTTAAAAAACAAAACACAACAACAACAAAAAAGCACACACAAAAAAAAAACCCTCCAAATCACGATGTGAGTGGTTCATGTCAGGATGACTAGGTAAAACTCAGCTTTGCAGGCACTGAGAAGTTGAGAGTCCACGTATACAAGCCACTGGTTCTCTTTCTTGCTCCTTTGGCCTCTACTGGGTCACAATCAGTAGAGGAAGAACAGGCTTTCCTGCTTTGCACAGGATTTTCTTGATCTGATGCCCACAAAGGAGCACATTACTTACCAGTCACTCACAAGGTAACACATCAAACAGCATCAGTGAGGAAAGGAAGAACCAAGTGGTAAACATACTTTTCTAGAGTGGCGAGCAGGGGGTCTGGTTCGGTACTGTTCTGAACTTGTAACATCTGGTCTCTGCTCAGGCGAACAATTTCACAAAGTGACTGTGAAGCATTTGAATGCCGCTAAAGGAAAAAGGTACAATGTTAGCTTACAGAACTTGTGAGAAGTTAACGTTATAGTAAAAAGCGAAGGGAGAAATTGCTTGAGAGGTAAACTCAAGTTAAAACTGTCTATAAGCTTCAACAAGCAAGTGAAGCCCCAAAGAAAAAGACAGAAGCATTTGAGGGCTAGGCTGATGAGCTTCTCTTCCACAACTACACACTGTAGATCACCATGTAAGGACATGTGAGCAAAAGCTTGACAAATGACTTTGACTAAATACTTGGGAAAAAGTATCCCATACACACACTTTTATTAGCAGATGGATACACATGCTAGCTCAAAAATTAAAACAAACAAAACTAATACAGTTCTGTGGAAGACAGAAGGTAGAGTGTCCATCTACCTTTCTGGGAAGCTCTAGACTCAGCATTCATGCCCTGTGGGAAACAGTAACATTTCAGAACATTTCTAGAGAGATGATTCATACTGGGAATCCACACTCATAGACAAAATCAGTAACCGAACACACAGTTAGTAACCATACTTTTAAAATATGATTATCCCCCGCCCCCCAACGTGTGTGTAGGGGGGTGTTTTGAGACAAGGTCTCAAGATAGCCTCTATAGGCTAGCCTCTAACTTAAACAACTTTTCTGCTTTAACCTTCCACTTGCTGGGATTACTGGCCAGAGTAACAGTGATAGTCATGTTTTGTCTTTCTCAAAAACCACGCTGTAGGCTGGAGAGACTGCTCAACAGTTAAGAGCATTGGTTGCTCTCCCAGAGGATCCTGGTCTGATTCCCAGTACCCACATGGTGGCTCACAACCACTGGTAAGGTAACTCCAGTTCCAGAGGACTGGACACCCTCTTCAGGCCTCTGTGGAGACCAGGCATGCATGTATTGCACATACATACATGCAGGTAAAATATCCATACACATAACATAAAAAGAAATAAATCGAAAAACATTAAAAAAAAAAAGTGTCGCCGGGCAGTGGTGGCGCACATCTTTAATCCTGTCACTTGGGAGGAAGAGACAGGAGGATCTCTGTGAGTTCGAGGCCAGCCTGGTCTACAAAGCGAGTCTAGGACAGCCAGAGCTGTTATACAGAGGAACCCTGTCTCGAAAAAAAAAAAAAAAGTGTCAGGTTAAGCATATTGGAGCAGGAAACCAGAGGACAGTAATCAAAAATGGTTTCTTACAAAACTAAAGATGGACTTAACAAATGAGCAGCAGTGGGGCTGTCTTCCCAGAGAAATGAAACATGCATTTCCTTACACAGGAAATTAAATTAAAAATGTATAGAACTGAGCTTTTCCTTTACAGTTTCTGATGGACTGTACAAACAAGTGGAAAGTCCTGAAAGAACCCAAGCTCTGCTCAAGAACACAGTGAGGAGGAACAAGCCTATTTATGGAAAGCACCCCTACAAAGGGCCGACTCTACCTCTGCCATCGCTCTCCATAACCTGCACCAGGCACACCCCAGAGCATAGGAACTGAGTTCCTACCAGAGGGGAAGAAATTAGTACCCAATAAACTCTAGAGCTCTGGCACCAGAGTTCTCCCTTAGCATCCAGCATATACAAGACCTTGAATGCATGAAGAATATAAACTCTGGAGACAATAGTGGCTACAAGGGATCATGTACTCCACCATCCCAAGAAGGGATAATGGAGAAGAGAAGAATATATCTTAGATTAGCTCTAGGCACAAAAAAAATGTTGTTTTTTAAAGATTCATTTTTACTTTATGTGTATATATGTATGAATGTACCATTATATGCTTGGAGCTTATAAAAACCAAAGAGGAAGTCGGATCCCTTGGAACTGAGTTACAAGCTTCTAAGTAGGTGCTGGAAATTGAGCCCAGGTCTTCTACAAGAGAAACAAGTGCTCTTAGCCACTGTGCCATTGCTAAAGAACCATAAAATTTTTTGAGCATACTATTTAAAAGAGGGTAAATCCATCTCCACAGATAATCCACCCTTGAATAACAAATATCCTCTGGCTTAAAACTCATCTTCCTCTGCTCTGCTCATCCATACTGCTCACTCCCCAATCTAACCAGCAATCTAGAAGCATGACAGGAGGACTTAGGGCCTCAAACACACCCTGGATCACCCTAGAACCACTTCTACATGAGGCTGAGCCATACAGAGCTGTCACACCTGTGACAATGGCTGACTTTGGATGACCTCACACAGCTTGGCAAGAGTCCTGAGAAGTGATGCTTCAGACCTCAGAGATACACACCCTGACCCCTCAGGACAGGGTTCAACTTGTAACAGCCAACCCCAGCTTCAGAACCACTGCCACAACTATGTCTGATCTCCAGCTGCAGGGGAGGAGGTGAGGAGATGGGAGCAGGGTACACTGTCATAATGTCTGTCTCTAGCCTCCACACTCAGGCTGAAGTAGTTTGAGGCTCCAGGTCAGGACCGAGACTATGAAGTCACTGTTAGGTTCAGTGGTAACCCAGACCTTGTTGTGATGCTTGCTAAGCTCCAGTCAGGCCTCTCAGGATGCAGATGTGGCCCCATCATCTAGGCTAAAAGCAGGCATGAAGGAAAAATAACTGTGGATGGAGATTTATCACAAAGCAGGTTTAGCGTGACCCTAGCTCTGGGAAGAAGACAGTGCTCTTCTGCTTCTCACAACTCAAGAACAGCAGGTCAGTGAACACTTTTTATATGAAAAAAAAAAAAAGTTGTGTAAGAGAACTTACATCTTCTTCTTGCGATGGGTGAACTATTTCCACAAGCCTCTGGATAATTCTCTCCTCATTTAGCCACTGCAAAACACATTGTAGAAGTGATCATAGCAACGAGTGGCTCCTGCTCAAGCCCCAGTGAAGATTAACATACTGGAAATAGCCATCATCACACTTTAAGTAGAATTTACAGGTTTCTCTGGACTTTGAACACTACAGAAAATTAAAAAGTCCCCCAAGGAAAATGCAGTGAATATATAATTTTAAGAGTGACCATAATCACCAACAACTCCCCCAAGTCCCAACAGTCACACACTCAGAATATATACTCAATGGTGGTCTACTGGATATTCAGCATTTACAGTGCTATACTTTTGCTACTGGGAGCCTTGAGCAAGTGCACACCTATCTCCAAGAGAATGTTAGCTCTGAACTTCAGATGAATGAAGAACAACAAAAAAGAGGGGACTTTCAGATACCCAAACCAAATCCTCTGCAGGAAATGGTAGGGTAAGGTTGAAGTACCCTAGAAACACACTAACAGTTACCTACCTATCCTAAAAGATAGACTTGCTGGGACCATAACAATCTCTTTATAACCGCTACATGAGATGCAATGAATAAAAACACAGAAGGAATCCGAGTGGGAAAAAAAAGTAATAATAATAAAGAGCAAGCTTAATATTAGTTCCCTAATGGATCAAAACACCATAAAATATAAGGCAGTTCAGCACTGAAAAAGGCCACTTGACCTCAAAAGGTTGAACAGAATGGGGTTGAGGGTAAGAAAATAAATACCATTCGATTAAGGCACAGAGAAAAACCCTGATGCTATCTCTGGCTCCTTACAGGAAACATATCAAAGGACAATGCAAACAAATACTACTGGGCAGGTTTATGGCAGAAGAAGCCCAACTGCTATGTTTTATTACATTTAATTGTTTTTGTGCCACAGTACATGTGTGGAGGACAGAGGACATCCTATGGGAGTGGGTTTTCTCCATTCTGTGGGTTCTGGGAATAAAATTCAAATCAGGTTTGGCAGCAGTGAGCCAAACCCACTGAGCCATCTTGCTGGCCCTTAAAATATATTTTATGAATAAGATTTAATACACTTAAGATTTCCATAAACCTAAGATTAAATTTTACAAATCTCCCAGAAATTAGTGGACATGGGATGAAACTTCCCACAGTATTACCTGGGGCCACACTCTGATACCAATGCCCTAAAGTATATGCTCCTGACTATGAGAATGGCCAGGGCATTTGGTGCCTGTAAGCTAACCAGCTCTGAACTTCTATCCTCTGCTATTCACAAGTACCTGTGACCAAAGACTTTAAGGAATTTCCCACTAACCTGCTCTCCCATTACAGCTCTACCCAAAAGCATACCTCTGGAAATGGGCCCTAAAAATTTCAACTCGGAAGTAATCATTCCCCTTGTTCTAACAGTCTTTCCTAAAATTTTGAACCCCCTTTGAGAAAAGACTCAGATCTACAGAGACGCACAAAAGGAACAAGGTGCCTCTATCTGAAGCTTTGTCCTAAGTCCCAGGGCACCAGCTTGCAGCACTTAGCTGGTTACCTCCGTCTCCTTGCCAGATCCAGCCCTGACCTACCAAATAAAGAAAGCATGCCCGACCATCTCAGCAGTGTGTGTCCTGCAGGGGACAGCCCCAGTAAACTTCAGTCTTTAGTCTTTCTTGATCCCTTAGGTCTTTAAAACTAGAATTTTCAATGAAACTCTTTTTCAATGATACAGGCTTTCTTTCTTTCGAAACAAGGTGTCATTATGTGGCCCAAGATGACTAGAACTTAAAATCCTCCTTCCTCAACCAATCAGTGCTGGCATCATATGCATGTGCAACCATACGAGACTGGGGTTTAATTAAGGAAAGGTTCCAGAAGGCAAGGGTAAGTGGGGGCAGGAGCACAGCCAAGGACTCAGGAAAAGCCTTATTTTCAGGTTATTCAAACCTCCCTTGAGTTTAATTTCTCCTAAAACACCTATTTATTAAAAAATGCATATATCCTAAAATTACTACCTGTCTGAATTTACAAGTTGGCCCTTTCCTTAGCATGGTGGCGCATGCCTTTAAACCCAGCACTCAGGAGGCAGAGGCAGGTGGATCTCTGTGAGTTCGAGGCCAGCCTGGTCAACAAAGTAAGTCCAGGACACCCGGGAAACACAGAGAAACTCTTGTCTCAAAAAACAAAAAAACAAAAAACAAAAAAAAAGTGGGCCCTTTCCATGTACCCCCATTCTTCTTGTTTTCCCCTAAGAGGCAAGTCTGTCAAATTCTTAGAAAAGGCCTTGTCTTGCTTACATCTAGACCCAGCTTTAGGATAAATCTTCAACACATTCATCGTCCACATAACAGACTAACCAGCAAAAGGCAAATAACACAACATCTGGTTGACCTCAGGATCTACGTATCCTGAGCCCTAGTCCTATAAAATATGAATCTTAGCTGGGTGTGGTCACACAGCACTTGGGAGGCAGAGGGGCTGATTTCTATGAGTTTGAGACCAGCCTAGTCTATTTGGTGAGTTCCAGGACTGCCAGGGTCAAATAGAGAGACCAGTCTCTAATTAATTAATTTTTAAAAATCTCAATATTTTTTGTGTTGGGACAACCCCTTTCCTGTCTCATTCCCCAGGTCTCATCATCCTGAAGGATTCCCTCAGCACACAGGAGCCCCATGGCCCACAGAACAGCATCCCCAGCAGCTCAGATCTCTACTCACATTCAGAACATCTTGCCTGGGCTGTGGAGGCTCAATGCATGTCAATAGCCTGAGCAACAAATCCATGATAGCAGAAGTTCCTATGTGCTTTATAATGAGGTCCACAAAATCACGTTTCTTTTTCAAGAAATCCACAATCTAGAAGAAAACAAATCAAACTGAAAGATGCATACAATCTGGACTGACCAACAGTTCTCAAATCCTGGCAGTTAACTTAAGAACAGACAGGCACCGAATTAGCAAGTAGATGTCAAATTGGGAGCCTGGCTAGCAATTGCAATATTCAAAACCCTTTAAAAAAAGTCATCTCTCAAATCAGCATGCATCCCCACTACAAATGAAGTCACCAGGACCTTTGCCTTCTGCTTGTTTTCACTGTTCATTCTCCAAGAACAGGTATTAAAATCCCCCAAACCCGACAAACAGAAAAAGAATATACTATTTGGGGATGGAGATGGCTCAACACTTAAGAGCACTGGCTGCTCTTCTTGAAGACCCAGGTTCAATTCCCAGCACCTACATGGTGACTCACAACCACTTGTGACTCCAGTTCCAGGGGATTCAACACCTTTTTCTAGCCTCTGTGGGTACCAGGAATAAAAATGTACGTATATGTAGGCAAAACACCCATATGCATGAAATAAAACATTAAAAAAAATATGCTACTTTATGAAGCAATCCTATTAGACTTAAAATTAAAATGCAGGATATTCTAACGAGGGAGATTTAAAGCAAAGATCTGTTTCTAAGTAGCTAACTTGCCTGGTCCACAAAGCGATTTAGGCTGCACTGCTGCATGTGTGACTACAAAAGGTTAGGAAGAGGGAGCAGTGTGGAGGGGGAATGAACTAGGAATGGAAATGATGCTCTGTCCTGAAGTTTCCTGTGTCTTCTTATTCGAATGTGTGGGCCCACAGCAGCTATTAAAACCCTACATACCCTAGGAGAGCTTCACAGGGTGGTGGTTTTTGTCACAAAATTTCACTAAGCCCTGGAAGGTCGAGACTCATTGTTCTAGATGAGAAATCTTAGGTTTGAACATGTTAGTATCTCCTAGAACTACAAGGTAGCTGTCCTGGAATTTAAACTCAGATCCACATACTGCAAGAGTCACAAACTTCTTTGTGCAGGTTAGTGGAAGGCCTACCAGTCAGAACAGCTAGAACTACAACAAGTAACTTCAAAATGAGTCACTGCCCTGTTTGTCTAGACAACAATGCTAAACAGACTCACTTTCAGCCATGCCACTCACAGCTGAGTCCTACAGAAGTCTTCAAAATAAAGGGTGAGAGGAGGAAAAAGTCACAGATGCCCAAACCACACCACAATTCCATGGTAGAAATACTGGTCCTGGGCTGGGCGGTGGTGGCGCACACCTTTAATCCCAGTACTTGGGAGGCAGAGGCAGGCGGATCTCTGTGAGTTCAAGGCCAGCCTGGTCTACAAAGCAAGTCCAGAGAGCCAGAGCTGTTACACAGAGAAACCCTGTCTCGAAAAAAAAAAAAAAAAAAAAAAAGAAATACTGATCCTGGAGTCTACAGGAACTAACCTTAGCTGTTGCTGTGAACAGTACAGCAAGAACCACAAGGCCTGTACTTTGGACTTCCCTGTTGAAGGCTGAACCACTCCATACTGTCAACAGTTGGACACCCTGTTCTAGAAGTTAAATCGTATCTTTCGGGTTAAGCCATGTGAATCTGGACTTTTGTCATCACCCGTAGTGCCTAAGTCCGAACCAACACTATCAAGCAAAAGGAAAGAAACACAATTCTCAAAAGACAAAAGCAGCTACAAAAGCAACACCGCTGCTGTACCCTCATTATCATCCAAGGAATCCGAGCTGGAGAAACAAGGAAGAACTAGGCGACAGGACTCTTCACACAGGGTTCAACTGACATCCATCATCGCCGGGCAGATAGCAGAACTGACTCTGACCCGAGTGCCAATATTCAGAGTCTCAGAAAGACTACAAGTTTTATATATAATGTTTTATCTTATATAAACAAAAAATCATAGCTCATCAGCGTGGTCCCAAGAGCAGATGTGAGGACAGAAACATAATGAAGCACCTTAATAATGGAGGTAGCCACCTCTGAACTAACTGTGCCATGGTATGTGATGGTTTGCATGGTCCTACAATTGCCAGTGATACTTTGATTTACTACTGAAACCATGACTTGGGGGTTGTGACCCAAGGCAAAGGATCTTCTTCCAACACACTTGGGAAAGTTGTCCTATTCAAATAAGAACCTTATTTGAACAAAAAGAACACCATCCTTCTAAAGCAAAACATGGACCCCCCAGCCTTAACAGAGCATAGAACATAATAGGCCCCAAATAGTTTCAGTCCTTTCATGTTTGCTGATAGCAAGACTGGATGCTTTTGTCCACCATGAAGAACGCCGGGTCTGACCGCCTTGACCATGTTCACCTCTGCTTGATGCAACTGATAATCTGTCAGCCTCTACTCAGCATCTGCTGCTCTAGCTGTTTCTTGAAAGTGAGCTCTTGGGCCCTTTCAGAACATCCACTACAGCTATGGTTCTCCAATTCCAGCAACCATCAGTGTAAAAGGAAAGATGTGTTAAAAGCCCTCACTATCAGACTTCATCTAATTCTGCATAGCAGCGGTAGTACTCATAAACAAGCAATCCAAAAAAAATATAGATCCCAGGTGATGCTGTTGTCACTAGTCCAAAGGTCATACCTAGTGAACCACTCTTTGGGAAATGGCATTTCCACACACATCTGAATTAGAAGGGTTAAGGAGAGGTATCTGTGAGAACACTGGGATGGGTACCCCTGCCCAGCACTATGGGCTAGGGACTGAGAGACACAAGGGCTTCCAGGTGTCTAAACTGAAATATGTTACCACTGTGTGCAAAGCACCAGTCAGCTTCATTTCCAGGAATACCTGATTCCAGCTTTTCTTGAGACTATCATTAGAGAACAACAAAGCAAAACCAACTGTTAGACTCTGAGGGCCATTAACTATGTACTGAGATTTGATCACAAAGATGCTTCTGATTACTTGTCTAAAGAAGAAATCAAAGTATGCTAACAAACAGAGCTAAGGCCCTTCAAAGGGTATGTCAAAGGAGAAATACTCCTTAATGTGTAAACCAAGGTTGCTTAGACTGCTGAAGACCCAAAACACATTCTCTTGTAGAAACTGGACCTCAGGCAAACTCAGAACACCATGGCAAAGTTCCTGGTGTCCCCTTGGGTGTGCACAGCCCAGATACTTACCTTTGGAAACAGTATTTACCTGTTCTGGCTTTCTGCTGATAAGAATACTTAGCACCTTGCTGAAGAAACTGGCAAGTAGTGGGTTCAGGGGTGCCTCGTTTAGGAGGAAGCTGTACAGTTTAATTAGCAAGCACTCATCTTCCCCCAGCCTGTCGTTCATCTGGGAGACATCGGAAGTGAGCAACTCACAAGATATATTTGGATACCTAGAACAACAGGACACTGTATCATCCACAGGCAATCGTTTATTACATCAAGCTCAGCACACATCAGGAAGGTCTCTTAAAATTCTGTCAAATCATCAAAACCATCTACAGGAAACTAAAAGCATCTTCAATCCATTCTATCCAACATGTAAATTAAGTTAAAAAAATTCTACTTTGTCTAAAAAATTGTCTTAAAACAAGTTTTAGTAAGAGTAAGTTTCTGAGCTGGGCATGGTGGCACACTTTAATCTCAGCACTCGGGAGGCAGAGGCAGAACTCTGAGTTTGAGGCCAGGCTGGTCTATAAAGTCCAAGTCCAAGACAGTCAGGGCTTTTACACAGAGAAACCCTTTGTCAATGCCCTACCCCTCAAAAAAGAGTATGTTTCTGTTCCAACACAACTTCAGTATACAAATAGGACTCAAGAACCAGGGATGTCACACTTTAACAGTAGAATTTCCCAGTGAGGGTGCAGTGTCCTGACAGCCTTCACAGCCCATGTGAACAGAGAAGTGGCAAACTCTGAGAGACAAAGGGGTAGCTGGTTGCCAGGAAACTACTACATACAGCTGTGGCAATGACCTGAGCCTGCTGCAGACACATGGGCAGGCCACTGCTCAGTTTAGGTGGGTTATAAGTGCTATGACAAAGTTCTGATAAGCTATTAAATGTTCCGTCTCCATACCATCTAAGGAAACACAGTATATACAAAGTACACTGAAGGGCAAACAGGTCACCAGCCTGGGGTACTGGGGAATGAAGGAAGAGTGTTACACAAACCTATGCTACACACAAGAGCCTTCTAGAATCTTGTGAGGCTAAGGACAGGCAAGAAACCCAGCCCACTCTCAATCTTTACTATAATTCACGCAATAGGCCACAGAGAGCAGCCAGAATCTGCTCTGCATATAATTCCTCACAGCTTTAGAAAACCTGTAACCTCAACCATGTTTGTCTCTGTCAGCCAGACCACTCACTCTGAAAACCAGGCACTAGACTTATGTTCTCCATGCTCTCTGAACTGCCGGCTACTTCTCGTCCTTTTCCAATGGTCACAGGAGACTAAAAGAGACTCATCAGACCTCACTGTATCTGACCACAGTTCCTTTCTCTGCTCTAACACTTTCTTCCATCAACCAGTCAGGAACAAGAGCCCCAGCTAGTTACAGGAATGGCAACCTCAAAGGCTGACCAGGTCAAGGAGACAATCAACCACAGTGGCTAGGTGACAGATAACAGAGGGAGACTGTGGGATGGAATGTGTGACACATGCGAGGTATCCACAAGCAGGTACCACTGCATCCAAAAGGGTCTAGGGTGAAACTGAAGAACAGCAAACGACTGTCTCCAAAAGAACCGATCCAGGAGGAAGACAAGAGAAGAAAATAGTTGCAGGTATGTAGGCATGCAGACTGCACTGCACAACCCAACAAGCTGTCTTCTGGGAGGTTTTGCTCCATTAGTCTCCCCCACACTGTAAAACAGGCATTAATCAATGCCACAGCAGACTTCTCTACTGTCACCACTGCCTAGGGACAGGAAGACACAGTGGTTACATCTAAAACCTATGGAACTCATACTAGGATCACTTCCTACCTTGTCTACTTTTCAGGGTGCATTGTCCCTTTCCCTCAGTTTGCAGGCTTAAAACACAATGATGAGGGGCTGGCATCAAAAAGGTATTTAATGAGTGACAGCTACTTGTATTACTCTCTATTTTCTAGGACAATGGTTTTCAACCTTCCTAATGCTGTGACATTAATACAGTTCCTCATGTTGTAGTGATCCCCAACGATGAAATTATTTTTTGTTTCAAATTTGTAAAGGTAATTTTGCTACTGTTATGAATCCTAATGTAAAAACCTGTGTTTTCCAACAGTCTTAGGAGACTGTGAAGGGTTGTTTGCATTCCAAAAAGGTCATGACCCACAGGCTGAGAACCACTGTTCTAGGATAAACTGCAGAAACTTTGCTAATTCCTCCTATCTGCTGTAGTACATACAGGGCCTTACTAGATAGCCCACTCCTTTGGCTAACATGGCATCCTCTTTCCTGCATCATTCCTGATAGTGCACACACACACACAACCATTTCTTCTATTTAGAAAAACAAATACAACCTCACCTGACTCCTTATCTGCCTTCAGTTACCATGTACTCTCTTGCCTCTCTTTGTGAAGAGTAACTTGAAGGAAATATCTTAGCTTGTCTTTCACTCTTTTTCAGAGCCATTTCAGCCAGGCTCTCAAGACCCAAATCAACGGGGTTAATGTTGCCTTATTGCAAACTTGGGGATCCACATAGCAGCAATCTCTGCTCATGATTCCTTGAAGCCTGTCTTGAGGGGCTTCAGTGGCTGTCTTCAGCCCTGCCTGTGTTCTTCTTGCCCTGGCTACTCCTGAGTTCCTATGTGGAACCTGACCTAGCCTGCCATCAGCCCCACAGATGACCTCAGCTAACTTCACGCCATCTATAATACCCACCCATCTGCTGTGACTCCCTGCCTCTATCCATGCTAACCAGACATCTCAGATTTGATAAGGCTGAAGCCAAATGCCTGACCCTTCCCTTCACATCTATCCTCACTGTTACAGCTACTCTACCTTCTCCTACCTGGGGTAAAACTCCAATAATCCTTCCTTCCCTCTTGACCTCACACCAAGGAGGCTCCTTCAGTTCCAACTTCATTTTATATGTCGAAATTCTAACTCCTGATCCCCCAAAAAAGGCTACTGAGACTTTTCTATGCTGATCTCTACCAGTTTCCTAAGTGACCTTCCCTTTCTACTCCAGTCCCCAAGTGCCTAGAGCCTCAGAGTGGACAGAGTAGAAAAGAACAACAGTCAGGCCAACACTCATCACTGCTGCTCAAAACCTTAGGTGGCTTGTTTTGGAGGGTGCTTTGATTTCACCCCTGGCGCTCTCTCTTCCTGCCCACTTCCAGTCATGAGGTGGTCGTTGTTCTTTGTATACCAAACACTCATGCAGTTTAGAGCTTCCTTCTCAAACACTTACAATGACAAGGTCCTCAGTTCCTGCATGGCTCCAAGCAAAGGCTTCACCCAGAATCCTTCCACCCAACAACTTCAGCTGTTCTGTCCTAGCCTGCTTTCTTCTCTAGAGGGTTTCTCTGACAAACTACGCTTTTACTTCTTACTCTGGCTTGTCCTGATCACAACAATCAATCTTTTTTTTTAAAGAGTTATTTATTTATTTTACAAAGATGAGAACTCTATCTGGATATACCCCTTCATGCTGGAGGAGGGTGTGAGATTCAAGTATAGGTGGTTGTGAGCCACCATGTGGTGCTGGGAACTGAACTCCAGACCTCTGGAACAACAAACAGTGCTCTTAACTGCTGAGCCAACTCTCCAGCCAATCTTAATCCTGAACAGGTTTTAAATTCCTTCCAGAAGCCCTCCATGCTAATATAGGTGTTCAGGTCACCTAAGGTACAATTCACACCAATGGTGGCTTTGCTTGGGCCAGAGGCATAGTAGATAGAGTACTGCTCCACCTGACTCAATTCCTGCTCCTCCAAATGATAACATCCAGTACATCCACGGGGCTGTGTGTGAGAGGTTGCCTGTTCTTACAGCTTCAAACACAGCACAGCCACACAAAGCAGCATCAATGCCAAACTTTCAGATTGGCCAAGCAGCAGAGCTGCATGGGGCCTTTTCTTTCAGTAAGTAACCATTTCACAAAGGGTATGGCATTAGAACAAGTAACTTCTTCCAGAATGTGAGGACAAACTCAAGAAGGGAAAGCACTTGTCTGCTCACAGATTAAGAGGGCCACAGCACTCTAGGTGGTTTGATTGCAGGCCTAATATCCTGGACACTATTATAACACCATCTCCACCTCTGATATGGACAAGCCCTAACTAACTTACATGGTAACTCATTGTGGCAACAAGGTGTTTAGGGGAACAGACACACTAGTATTTTTATGCTACACATGTTTTTCTTCCTTTATAAGACACCAGTCTCCACTGAATGTTGTGGTCTCCATTGACTGCTGAGTGTCAATCTTAAAGGCTAGCAGAGAACAGGGTTTCCTTGAGAACCCAAGAAACAATAACTTTAAAGGCATCAAGAAGTACTTTGCAGACAGCTTATTTCTCTCTCAGAAGAAAAAGATGTCTGGATAAGGTCAGCCTGAGGCAGGAAGGGCAGCTTCTAAGATCATGTTTCCTTCCACTCTAGTTTCTATTTAATGGATCACAACACATGTTTATTTCTGAAGGGACTTATTTTCAGGGTGAGGGTTGGCTGATTACTTCAACAATGTTGGATATGGAGACATAACTGCAACCTATTATTAATATGCCCACGAAGCGCTCAATGTTCCCAAAAGTATATAAAGAAGTGTTACAATCGGCAACAATAAAGGACTCACTGTGCCATGCTGTTTGTAAGCAGATCCAACTAAACTAGCCATGAGTAGGTAAACCCACTCCTATCCACTCTATTATGTCATTCCCTGCTTCACTGCTGTTCACTAAGACCCACATGACCCACGCCTAAAGCTCAGGCAATGGAGGGTGGACCTTAGTATATGAGCAATGCTCTTAAAAGCCAAGCACTGACTAGATCTCTAGGCAATCTTGGACAGTCATAGACTTCTGGCTTCCTATCTGGAAAGTGGAGAAATCTTAATGGTATGAGAAGTTGGCTTGTCACTTAAAAAGCAGGTTGTATTCTGGCTAAGATTGAGAATACTTTGGATGCCTGTGATTCAGAGTTGGTTCTAGAATGGACGTGTGCCCCATAGAGCCTGTAGCTCCTGACCTCTTAACCTGTCAATGGCTATAGTGACTCTAGAGAATTCTTAGACAACAAGAATTTCTACCCCACCCTAAGGCAAAGACACAATTTTCTTACTTGTATCGGATCTTCTCATCCATGTCTTGAGGAGGCTCTTCTATAATGAATGAGACTAAGTCTTCGAGACATTCTGCTTTTAACAGAAACTCTATGAGCTTGCGGTTCTGTGCTTTACACTCCTGTAAGACGTCCTCCTCATCCATTAGCTCCTTCAGGGTTACATCTTCTCTTTCTAGAAGCGTGTCTATGTGGGATGATGAGTGAAGATCAAATTTCCAAAACATGCTGATCTAAACAAAATGCAAAGAAAAGAGAACTTCATAAAATCTCAGCTTTACTTAGTAATTTTCCACAAACCAAATTTTAGTTCAGTTTTGGTCTACAATGCCAACTTGTCATTAACACAAAATTAAAACAGTTTCATATTAAACATGCAAAATGATTTGTTTGTTTTTGTGGAGAGTTTCCCTGTGTAATAGCCCTGGCTGTCCTGGACTTACTTGTAGAGCAGGTTGCCCTCAAACTTACAGAGATCCACCTGCCTCTGCCCGAGGTCTCCTGAATGCTGGGATTAAAGGCGTGCACCACCACACCCGGCCAAAATAATTTCTTTTTGTAATTTTTTTAGTGTTTTTTTGAGACAGGGTTTCTCTGTGTAGCTCTGGTTGTACTGGAACTCACAGAGATCCACCTGCTTCTGCCTCCCAAGTGCTGGGATTAAAGGTATGCGACTGGCAACATAGCATGCCGAGACAAGAAAATTAATGCATGCTCAACTCCAGCCTGGGCTAACACAGCTAAATTGTCTCGGGGGGGGGGGGGGGGCCAGAAAGCAACTCTTTTTTGAAGAATGAAGAATTCATTCTTCACAGAACTTAATTATTGAAGAATTAGACAAACTTACTTTCCTAAGTCACTGTGAGAAACAACTGACAGCCTCAACAACACTTCATGAATAGTCTTTCAACTTGGTCTCCATGACACAACCATGAAATGCTTGTTTTCCAGGGCCAAAAAAGCACTCGTTTGTTACAAATGGAATGTGACAGAGGTCTCAAAGGCCACTTTTAACCAGTAGGTAATAACAAAATGTAGTCATCCAGCACAAGTCTCCACAGAACTAGAACCATTCAAGGTTTGCTAGCCTCGGATGGGATCACAGAGACTTGAGAGTGGTGAGGCACAAGGTTGTCATATGCCCAAACAAAAGCTCTTCATCAGCTAAAGCTTTGCCACCCACCCAGCCAAGTGCATCCTGTTAGGCATACAAAAGGAAAGGAAGGTCCTATCTATGTAAAGCCGATGTACTTTTATAGCTATGTGTTTTTGCTAAATTTTGCTAAATTCACCCATATCCAATGCTCTCAAGAACATTTATCTCAAAATCATTTCTTCAAAAGTAGAAAATTTAAAGTCAGGAGTCGTGGTGCTCGCCTTCAATCCCAGCACTTGGGAGATAGAACCAGGTGTATCTCTGTGACTTCCAGGCCAGCCTGGTCTACGAAGCGAATCCAGGACGGCCAGGGCTTTTACACAGAGAAATCTGTCTCAAAAAAACAAACAAACAGAAACAGTAGAAAACTTAGCAAAGCGAAGTGGTGGTGCACTCCTTTAATCCCAGCCCTCGGGAAGCAGAGGCAAGCGGGTCTCCGTTTTAGGCCAGACTGGTCTACAGAGTGAATTCCAGGACAGCTAGGGCTATATAAAGAAACCCTGTCTCAAAAAACCAAATAACAATAATAGAGAAATTATAGAGGCAAACTTTACTCACACTTTTAATCAAAGTGACTGACCTAAGAATGAGAGCTGAAAAGCAAGCTGCACACAGTAGGCTGTTCAGAGGGGTATCCACTTCACATGGCAAGTGCTCTTGGCCTGACTGTCCAGCAAGCAACTTCGTTAAGAAAGTTCAAGAAATCTTAGGGAACAAGTTTCAGAAAGCAACACTATCAAGTATCAAGTGTTACCAATGACACCTTAGTTTACAATGCCTTTACATGCTCAAGGACACATGGCAAATCTGCTCACAATCTTGAGCAGCAAGAAGGCTGAGAGCCAAGGAAGGACAAACAGCAGCTGTTCTGGCCTCATGACACAGATTCACACACCTCACTCGAGAGGGATAGCTCCAGGTGGGGGAGCAAATGACACAGCTCCACTGGAGGAAACAAGGCAGAGGCCTCCAGTGAAACACAGCCTTTTCCTATGAACACAACATGACAACAAGCTAGAGAAATGCAGCTCTCAACACACACGCAAGTGACCCTCCTCAGCTACGACAGGAGGCAGGAACAGACCTGGCAGGCAGAAGATATTTAAGCAGCTGCCTGATTTAAATACAATGCTAAGCTAGTTCTGATTAGGAAGTCAAGGCAAAGACAGCAACAAACAGAAAACCAGTCCATAAAATTCAGCAGCGGAAACCGTTGTGACAGGTTACACACTGCTTTAGTTTTCAGATGTGGGGGAAATGGCCAAAACCCATGTCATTTTATCCTAATCAGCTGACAAGCATAAAGAGTACCAGAAGATAATGTCAAAGGGGGAAGGGGGGAAGTGGGGGAGGCTGGAGAGATGGCTCAGAGGTTAAGAGCACTGGATGCTCTTCCTGAAGACCTGGGTTCAAATCCCAGCACACATATGTTCACAACTGTCTGTAACTCCAGTTCCAGGGGATCCAACACCTCACACAAATATACACACAAGAAAAACACCAATGCACAGAAAATAAATTAGTTTAAAAGTGGGGGGGGGCACAAGGGGAGTTTTCCTTTTTATATTCCCAAAGAGAAAGGGGAGAAGCTGTCCCTTGTTTAGGAGTACAAAATCGTACTACTAGAGTAGCTGCTGCTCATGTATTTGTAAATCCTTTGAAAAATCACAAACTTTTTCTTAAGTTTATTTTTACAATCTTACTACTCCAGAGTTATGGGACAAAACATCCAAGTCACAGCTCTAAAGTACGAATCAAGTGTATTTACTCACTCCAAGTGAAACTGCCCAAATCACATTCTTATGTAGGAAGTCCATCAAATGCAGGATTCACAAAAAGACTGACTAGTGACAATGAAACAAGAACAGGGTGGGTTGGCAAACACACTCAACACAACCAACAGCCTGATGATTAAGACTGGCTCTGAAGCCGGGCGGTGGTGGCGCACGCCTTTAATCCCAGCACTTGGGAGGCAGAGGCAGGCGGATCTTTGTGAGTTCGAGGCCAGCCTGGTCTACAAAGTGAGTCCAGGACAGCCAGAGATATTCAGAGAAACCCTGTCTCGAAAAACCAAAAAAAAAAAAAAAAAAAAAAAAGACTGGCTCTGACATTTTTTTACAGGGTTAGGTTTGAGGGAAGGATGGAGTTGGAGGAAGGAATGTCGCAGAGATCATCTGTAGCCTACAAAACCTAAACTATTTACTATCTGGTCACTCACAGAAAGTACACTGTCTTCTGAGATGTAAGAATTCCCTACTGATACTTGTATTCTGTTATCTCCTGAATCCATGCAGGCAGCTATCTATCCCAAGCCCCCAATCCACCCTGTGCAACTGTGCAGCTACCTTCCTGGGTATCCCCCAGGCATAGGATAGCATCCAACTGCATTCATGGGTAGGTACTGGGTAGATGAGAAACTCTACTATGCTGCGCCACCACCCCCCTTACATTTATAGCTGGTTGCTAATGACCAGAATGGCCTTAAAAGCTAATGGAAGTAAAAACAAGAGATTTTGATTCTCAAATTGACACATGGAAGGATCTACCTAGAGACCTAATCCTTGCCCAGACTGTTCCAATCCACTAGAAGCAATGCGCCCAGTAATAGAGAGCCAGTGTCCATAAGGTCTATGTGGATAGCAGAATGGCCTTCCTACTTGGTCCAAGCCTTCTAATTCCCTAATTCAAAACGATGTTTTGAAGTAGTTATCTAAAATATACGCTATTTTAAACATAAAATTTAACACTAAAAAAAAAGGAAATTTTTGCCATTTATGGAAAATGATCAATTCCTTCATCACCACACCAGATAGTACAGAAACTTGAAAATATGTACTTCCACAGTGATGTTCTTTCACTAACTCAATACCAAAACGTAGCTACAGTAAACTTTCCTACCAAATATCACCTGTTTGGCCTTGCAGTCCAGCACCAAGCTGACTGGACACAACTGGCACTGGTAATTAGTTATCCCTGGATTGGTGACCTACCAAGTAAAATGAAGCTAGATACAAAATAATAGTTACAAAGTTCAAGTGCCTTCACTCAGTTAAAATAGTTTTGTTTTGTTTTTTAAATGTAACTATTCTAGCTTGCTGTGGTGGTAAATACCTTTAGTTCCAGCATTTGGGAAAGAGATGGGCAGAGCTCTGTGAGTTCAAGGCCAGCCTGCAAATTCCCAGTTGGTCAGAGACCCTGTCTCCAAAAAAAACTGGGAAAAATTTAAAATATAACTATTCCAGCCAGGCATGAGACCCTGAGACTATAATCTCAGCATTTACTAAGCTGAGGGCCAAAAGACTCTAAGCTTAAGGCTAGTCTGGGCTACATAACAGGGGATCTTGTCTTAAAGACCAACAACAAGCTAATATTTTCAATAAAACTGGAGTTAGAATTAACAGCAATAAAAAAAAATAGTGGGAGAGGAAGAGAGAATAGAGTTGAGAAGGGGTCTCATGTAGTCCAGAGGGATCTCAAACTCACTATGTAGCTGAAGCTGGCTTTCAACTTATCCTCACATCTCTGCCTTCAAAATGGTTACAGGTTACCATCCTGCCTGGACCTAACAGTGTTTGCAGCAGACATAAGCATATTTAAAATTCACACTTTAGCTGAGTGACACACGAATAAGCAGGAACTCAATCTCTTCTAGGAAGCTGGCCAGCAAGGTGAGAAGTTTGGTGAGAGACCAAAGATTTTTTATTAAGATCCTAGGCTTGTTTTAAAAATTGGACCAACAAGTTTGAATTTTTTTTCCCATGAATGGACTAGATGTTTTAAGCAAACAGGTCACCAGGGAGTCACCTGAACCCACAGAAGATGGTTTGTTACACTACTGCCCCTAGAGGCATTGCAGATGTGGCTGCTGTGTCACATGTGCATCAGAGTAGGTGACAGAGAGGAGCGAGATTGTCTACATTCAGTGTCCTGACCTGTGAACATCTGAAGCAATAGTAGCCTAATATGGGGGGAGGAGGGGAGGCAAGCAGGATACCAACACCAATTCAGTGCCATGGGGCCCAGCAGGGGAGCTAGCCTGTGCTGACCACCAGCACCAGAGGAGCTCCCACGACAGGAAGCAAGTCAAATACTAGGGGACTCCCTGGTCCTGGATATGGGAGGTTGTGGGTGAGCCAGCCCTGCCTTCTGCTGCTTTGTGGTGGTGTTGGCAAGGGAGAGGTCCCCTCCCCTCCCTTTGGCCTTTACCACCAATGATGAATAGGAAATCTGGCCCCAATGATGGGGGGTCACAAGAGCTATCCCTCTCCCTCACATGCTGCAGTACCCAAGAGAGCAGGCCTTGCATCTTCCCTGGGCAGCACACTACAGCTAGTCCTGGATGTGGGGGTTGTGGGTGAGCCAGCCCTAACTTCTGTCTGCTTTGTGATGTTGGGGAAGGAGAGATCCCCTTTACTCTTTTGCCCTTGCCATGGGTAGTAGGCAGGAGAGTTGGCCCTGATGGGGTCATGAAATCAGGAGAGCTGGTCCAACCCTTTACCCACTGCAGCACTCAGGAGGGCAGGCCCTGCAAGTGAGGATTGTAGACCCAGAACCAGGGCTTTGAATTAGCCTACCCCAACATACACCCCATGGATGAACCACTGGAGTGCATGAAAGAGCCAGTTCCACAGACCCAAAACTACAGGATCTCCATGACACAGGACAGTAACAGCATATCTGAGAGGAGTCCCAGTGAAATTCCTGTATTGACAAAGTAGCAGAAGCCAAAGGCCTCATGCAGACCAAGGAGTCACTATAATGAACATTTGCAAGTAAAATGTGTGGACAAAAGGGAATATTGTGGGACACACTGAAATACACTACAACTTGCACAATGAGATTTTTTTTTTTTACTGTGGGGAGAGGTTTCAAGGGTGGAGGGTGGGCCTGAGGGAAGGTGGGAGATGAGAGGGAACAGGGTGCATGTGGTGAAAGTCACAAAATAAAAAAACAATAAAAAGAAAAAAAAGATTGTTACACTAGTTTCATACTACCAAGGTTGGTTCTGGAAGGCAATGTAGGACACAAGCCCTTCATTTCATAGTGTGTCAGCAAGGAAGGTGATGACAGTGTCTGGGAGATAGAAAACATCTGCAAGAGGTATGATGAGAACACCAGTCTGTCTGTAGACCCTGCCAAGGTCCTGCTCACAGAGCACCAGCACATCCAAGGAACTTAGGCATGGGTAACTGATAATCCCTTGCTCCCATCAAGTAACAACATTACCCTTTGTGCAGGCTAGTTTTATGTCAACTTGATACACAAACTAGAGTTATCTGAGAGAACCACCATAAGATCTGGCTGAAAGACAGTTTCTTAAATAATGGTTGAAGGGTGTAGGGCCCAACCCATCATGGGTGGTTACATCCCTGGGCTAGCAGTCCTGGGTTCTATACGAAAGCAGGTCAGTAACCAGCACCCTCCAAGGCCTCTGCATCAGCTTCAGCCTCCAGGTTCCTGTTTGAGTTCCTGCCCTGACTACCTTTGATGATGAGCAGCAATATGGAAGTGTAAGCCAATTAAACCCGTTCCTCTCCAACTTGCTCTTTGGTCATGGTGTCTAGTCACAGCAACAGCAATCCTAACTAAGATACCCTTGGATCCTCTTCAGTGCCAGTAAGTATCCACAGAGCTCTGGATTCTGTTGCCAGCTGCAGGGCTGCTGGAGTCTGCAGTCCTGAGACCTCATCTCAGCACTCTAAGTCTCAGCAGCTCATCACATTCACTGACTGTGGGAACTGAGCAGCTAGAACTGCAAAAAAGCTACAGTTCTGGGGCCGGAGAGATGGCTCAGCGGTTAAGAGCACTGGCTGCTCTTCCAGAGGTCAT
>CAJQZJ010037474.1:3583963-3627097 GCA_907164525.1 Lophiomys imhausi
AACCATCCATAATGAAATCTGGTGCCCTCTTCTGGCCTGCAGATATACCTGCAGACAGAACACTGTATACACAATAAATAAATCTTTAAAAAGAAGCTACAGTTCAGTCTACATGCCAACAATGCCACTTGGGAGCTTATAGCAGTGCTCTCCAAGCTTTCATGGTGAAGACCTAAGGGTCTTGTTAAAATGCAGTCTGACTCAGGAATGAACAGCTCCGGCCTGAGACTCTACATTATCTACCTGATGCCCTGAGTGTAAGATATTGCTGATCAACTGTTATTCAAAGGGACAACCCAGGATCAATTTAGCCTATATTTTCAAAAACTGCAGTAAATATACCTGAATACATAATCATGAAACACATCCTAATGTAAACCCGGGACTGTGTTCTTAGACAGGACACAGGAGCAGCACATCATATCACTGTCCAAGAAGCCCAAAAGGAACGATGACAGCAAATGCTAAAAGGCGTATTACCAGAAGCTAAACTGCTGATGGCTGCCCTAGAACCAACTGTGTACTGCAAGAATAACAAGAACTGTAGCAACATCAAATTCAGAGCCGTATCATCATCTGAAGAGCTCTGCTTCAATTGAGCACTCCTCATTGCAGGAAGAAGTGGGGTTCTGCCAAGCTCCCAGTCCATACTCTGCTCTGGGTGACACCTAAACCCAAGACTGGCTGAGCACAAGTCAAAAAATGCTCAGTCTCCAAATAAAACTCAAGGTGGTGACAAGTTCAAGAAGCCAACAATGAAGCATTAAAGGAAGCCCTGAGCACAGGTCTGTGAGACTGCACAGTAACACGCCAGCCCAGCAAATCTGTCTACATAATTTCAGAACTAGCCCCACATGTTCCTTGCAAAAGGGAAACATCAGAGCAAATCCACCAGGCTTGGAGTAAACATTGCTAGAACAACTCCTACTTCAGTGGTTGCACTTCCCTGCACATGTGAAGCACAACAAACAAACAGTACAGACAGGGGCAGCTGCTTCTGCCTCAGCAAACAAAATGTGTCCAAATCTTCTAACATGTTTTAAAGAGTGTTACAAAGGGAATATTTTAAACACCAATTGTACACTCTTATATATGTACTCCAAAGCATGGATGCACACACTGCCCCAGTTCAAACTCATCCCTACATCCCAAGTCTCCTTTCACTCCTAGCCTCCAGGTGACAGTTACCTAGTACAAACACCATGTGAGTCACATCTAAGTGTAAAGCCTTTAGTAGCCATATCAGAAAGGTAAGAGAGGGCTAGGGGACAGTTTAGTCAGTAAAGTCGGCTTGCTATATAAGCAAGAAGATCTGATTCCCAAGTAGAAGAGCCCAGTAGTACATGTTTATAATTCCAGCACCGAGAAGCCAGGAAAGGTAAATCCTTGGGGCTTGCCAGTTAGCCAACCTAGCCTAACCAGCAAGCATCAGAGCAGCAAGAGGCCCTGCCTCAAAACAAGGTGGTTCTTGGGGAATGACACCCAAGTTGTCCTCAGACAACTACACATAGGCACACACAAAATAAAAGTGAAAATCCTATGGAAAACATAGGTGTACATTTTACACCCACAGGATATGTAATTTGGACTTCTCAATTTGAAGTTCTCAAGACCCACATATTACCTACCCTTCTGTACTATGCAACAATGCAACCCAGCCTCATTTCAGACTGCTGCATCACTAACCAAAGATCTTCCTGTAGTACTCAAACAGTCCCTCCAATCCTTCCACAGCCAAAGTTAGTCATTAACAACCCTTCCACATAAAGGCCAACGGAGGCAAGACACAGTAAGACACACCTGTAATCCTGGGCACTTAGGAGGTTAAGGCAGGGAGATTAGCAATGTCAGTTACACGACACTAGCTAGCTGAGCTATCTCTCCAGCTCCAATACAACAATTTTGGTTTGGGGGTTTTTTATTTGTTTCTGGTGAGTAAGTAGACAGAGTCTGGAGACATAGGCCAGGTTAACTCCAAACTCTGTACTATCCTGCTTTCATCTCCTGAGTGCCCAGATTACAGGAAGTGGCAGAAAGGCATTTCCTTGGAGAAGGCAAAACAAACTCACAGCCTGCTGCTTTCATTGGCTCCTACACAGTTTCTTCAAAGGTGTCAAAAGCAATCAGTTTTGTTATATCCAGGTATCCCAGGACATTGTTGATATCCCTACCTTTCTTTGAAAAGGGAAATAAAGGAATTAAATCCACGTAACTTTTTTAGGGGGTAGGTTTTTTGAGACAGGGTTCTCTGTTTGCTGTCCAGGAACTCACTCTGTAGACCAGGCTGGCCCCAAACTCACAGATCTGCCTGCCCCTGCCTCCCGAGTGCTGGGATTAAAGGCCTGTGCCACCCTGTTCTTCCCAAGGTCCTGAGTTCAATTCCCAGCAACCACATGGTGGCTCACAGCCATCTACATTGAGATCTGCCCGGGCATATGTGTGGAGCAAATACTGTATACATAATAAATAAACAAAAAAAGTTTAAAAAAAAAAAGGCCTGTGCCACCACACCCAGCCCCATATAATGTTTTTTTTTTTTTTGGTTTTTCGAGACAGGGTTTCTCTGTGTATCCTTGGCTGTCCTGGACTCACTTTGTAGACCAGGCTGGCCTCGAACTCACAAAGATCCGCCTGCCTCTGCCTCCCAAGTGCTGGGATTAAAGGTGTGCCCATATAATGTTTTAAATGCTAATTTACTCTGAATGCACAGCACAGCTCAGGTTTGATGCAGAACCAGAGAGATACAAGAGTTTTAACTGAGAAAAACAGATATCACATCATCAACAGTAGGGACCATACAAAGTACTTTTCCGACTTTCAGAAACACCAGTGAATGGGAGTGGACAGTGACTTTCCTGACACACTGAAGCTGAATAAGTATTCGCTCTACAGAAAGGGGAGAGAACAGAGTCTGACCCAAAAGAATCAGCCCAGAGAAGATTCTGTAATGGCTCAATTCTGAAACATCAAGGTTTCTCCTAATTACCATGCCTCCTTCACTGTCCACAAACTTCCACCTTGCCAAAGCCTAGTTTCCCCTTCTCATTCCTGACTCACTTTGGTACTGAATGACAAACTTACTGCTTACCTGTGGAATTCTTAGCGGCCTAGGAAACACAATGTTCAATGAGCAGATGCCTCCATATATGGCACAAATGTACCACTGCAATACTGAGAATAATGCAGCAGGAGGACTCATCATACAGCTCACTGTTATGCTTAAAAAGTCAAAGCCCAGGGGCTAGAGATAGCCAAGCAAATATGAGAACTGGCTGCTCTTCTAGAAAACCTGGGTTCAATTACCAGCACCCACACAGTGGCTCACAACTATCTGTAACTCTAGTTCCAAAGGACTTGATGCCCTCTTCTGGTCTATGCAATCACCAGGTATGCATGGGGTGCATAAACATACATGTAGGTAAAATATCCATACATATAAAATAATAAAACAACTTGGGAGGGTAGGTGGCTTCAGTGGTTGAGACCACTTTTTACTCTTTTAAAGAACCTGGGTTCAATTCCCAGCACCAACACGGTGGTTCACAACTGTGGTGGTTTGAATAGGCATGGCCCCCATAGATTCATGTGTTTGAACGGTTGGCTATAGGAAGTGGCACCATTCGGAGGTATGGCCCTGTTAGAGAAAGTGTGACATTTGTGGAGGAGGGGCTTTGAGGTCTTAAATACTCAAGCTACACCCAGTGTGAAACAGCCTCCTCCTTTCTGTCTTGAGATCAAGATATAGAATTCACAGTTCCTTCTTCAGCACCATGTCTGCCTAGATGCCACCATGCTTCCCATTATGATAAAAAAGTTGTAACTGTAAGCCAGTCTCAACTTTTTTCTTTTATGAGAGTTGTCTTGGTCATGGTGTCTCTCCACAGGAATGGAAACTCTAAGATAACAACCTTTCCTAACTCAAATTTCAGGGGATCCAGTGCCCTCTTCTGACCTCCTCAGGCAGCTGACACATATATACATCAAAGCAAGACACTCGCATACAAAATAAAATATATCTTAAAAATGAATGAATGAATAAATAAATAAATAAATGATAAAGCCTGACATGCTGGGGCACACATGTGGATCCAATTACTTATGAGACTGAAGCAGAACAATTACTTAAGTCCAGGAGGTTGGAGCCAGCCTAGACAATGCTAAGAGACTCCATCTCTTTAAATCACTGGGCAACATATTCCTATGGCACTATTGTCATATGCATGTCTGGTATTGGAAACATCATTAAGGAGCTCACATGTAGACATGGGAACCTGTTTCTGTTTTTCACAATTTCAAAAGGAACAGTTAAGTGTATGTGAAGAATGACCTATTCATAATACGAATAGGAGTTCTTGGTTTTACTTTAAACTGAGGTTTGAATGGAAAGGAAAAGGGCAAGTAAGAACAATGACAGATTAGAATCAAGATTCTCCCAGAAACTTACAAGAAAAAAAAAAGCAACAAAGGCCTGCAAAAAATGGCATAGTCTACTCTAGGGAAAAGGAAGGCTGCACATGCCAGAATAGGGTGAGCACAAGTTGGAGAAGAAGAAATGAAGAGCTTTCCATCTAAATACCCAAGGCTCTCCAAACCTCTGATCCACAAGGCAGAACTCCTGGAATCAACAGATGAGTCAAACAGGAAAAAGGAAGTGCCATACACCCAGATGAGAAGAGGCACAGCAGTAACTAGCAGGGCTATTTTTCAAACAACACTAAAGAGTGTGCAATGGCTCAGTGGGGTAAAGGCACTTGCTGCCAAGCCTGGAAACCTGAATTTGATTCCTGAACTCACGTGGTAGGCAGAGAGAACTGACTTCTACAAGTTGCCCTCTGATTCCCACGCACACAGGTGCAACATGGAAGAAGTGAATTAAAATGTAGCTTAAAAAGCACAACTGCTAAAGGCGAAAGAAAAACTGGTTAAACTGTACTTGGTTATAAGCTCAACCCAGTTATACTATAGCGTAAGTAGCACATAATCCTAAAATGCAGCAATAAACACCGGGCGTGTGGCACGCACCTTTAATCCCAGCACTGGGGAGGCAGAGGCAGGTGGATTTCTGTGAGTTCAAGGCCAGCCTGGTCTACACAGTGAGTCCAGGACAGTCAGAGCCATACAGAGAAACCCTGTCTTGTTAAAAAAAAAAAAAAAAAATTCCAGTAAAGAGTATAGCAATTACAACTCAAAAACTGCAAGGTGGCTGGCTAGAAGACACTTGTACAAAATGAACACCTCACAGAGTCAGGCAGCCTGAGTGTAAGATCTCTACTTCTGCTCTTCCCCTGAACACCACTCCAGCTTGCAAGGCCTGGCTGCTCCTTGGTGGTCAGCTCAGTACCCACTGGAAACAAGAAGCCATGAATTCTGCAGATTCCTAGATAAACCAAAGTCAGCTCCGTTGGCTGCCATTTAACATCTTAAAACCCCGCTGTCTCTAGCGCAGGAGGACTGCCCAGACCTGCTTCCTAGCTTTAAGAGAACACATAACTGCTTTCCCATATGCCAGAATTCCAGGAAGGAAACACCTAATGATCTTAACAGTCTTACCTTTCAAACCAAGGTTTAAAACTAAAAAAAATGTTTTCTTCTCTGTGGTTCCTTGCCCATTACAGGTTATCCTGGTGGCAGCTATCTTCCAAATTACCTCATTAGCAGATCAGCAGCAATAAGAGAGAGAATACTGTAGGAAACAGAAGTTTTCCTGTAAAAACAAAAACAGAACAGATAATCATGTGTTGTGTTTTGGTCTAATGACAGCTGCCACTGAAAAAATAGTGGCTCAGGGTCTTGATTCCCACAGAACCACATCTCAGAGAATTAAAAAGCTCAAGTTGAAGCTTTTCTATTTGAACACGGAAAAAACAGATACTACTACACTCCAGTTTTTATTCTACGCTAAAGAATAATCTGGAGATAAACACAAGTGCCACACAGCAGCACTGTAAGTGAGTGAAGAACCATGTCCTACTATCTATAAAATGACTCTCACCAACATAAGGCCGACTACGAAAGCACTATTATTTTAGAATAGCAAAGGGCTGGAAAGATGGCTGAGCAGTTAAAAACACTAGCTCCTCTTATAGAGGACATAGGTTTGATCCCCAATACCCATATGGTGACACACACCATATATAACTCCAGTTCTATGGTGATTTGACGACCTCTTCTGGCCTTTGCAGATATGGCACATGCATGCAGACATACCGGTAAAATACTCATACACATAAAAAGTATGTGTGGTGTGTGTACAGACACAGGACCTGTCATTACTAAAGGTTAAGTCCAGTTTCCAGAGAGTCCTTTGCCAGACATGGTAGCAAACCCCTTTAATCCTAGTACTCCAGAGGCAGAGGCAGGTGAATCTGAGTTCATGGCCAGTATGGTCTACGTGGTGTGTTCCAGAACAGCAAGGGCTAGAGAGAAAAACCGTCTCAAAACAAAACAAAATTGACTAAGACACTCTCCAAAATATAGTGTGTGTGTATACATACATATATACATATATATACAAGCACACACAAAATTGGCACTAAATTTGTATGGTTCCAGGTCCCTCAAGCTAATCTGCAATCAATTCTAATACCACCAATAACCATTTACTCTGCCCACTTGCAGGCAAAACACCAAGTTCACTCTCATAGGCTCCCAGCAGTATTATCAACACAATGCCTGTAGTTCTATTCAAAGGCCAAAACCAAACACTGTTGTCAGTTGGTCCACACACTATCTAAGGATGCTGGGGCATCATCTACTTTTTAGAGAAGGAACTTTTTTTTTTTTTTTTTTTTTTTCGAGACAGGGTTTCTCTGTGTATCCTTGGCTGCCCTGGACTCACTTTGTAGACTGGGCTGGCCTCGAACTCACAAAGATCCGCCTGCCTCTGCCTCCCAAGTGCTGGGATTAAAGGCGTGCGCCACCACCGCCCAGCTCGAGAAGGAACCTTTTTTAGAGAAAGGGCTTATGGTTATTCACTTGGACTGTGTCTTTCTTTCATTTCCTATTGCTGTGACAAAAACAAAAACCTGAACAAAAGCAACCGAAGGGAGAAAGGGCACACTTTAGCACACAATTCAAGATATAGTCCAACACGAATGAGTCAAGAAGACAGGAGCTTGAAGCAGCTGGGATCCACAATCAAGCAGGAAAGAGTGATGAACGCTGCTGCTGCTGCTGCTGAAGCCCCCGCTCTCCACTTACACAGTCCAGGGCTGTAACCAGGGAGTGGTGCTGCCCATAGTGGGCAGGTCTTTCTTACACCTCAAAATAATTTCCACAAGTACAGCCTGTTTCCCAAGTGACTCTAGATTCTGTCAAGATGACAGTTAACACAATTACAGACTGATTAAGGGAAACACTGGGTATATGTTTACTACCAAAAAATTTGCATATTTAAAAATGTTAAGATAATAGGAAATAAGATCCAGAAGAGGTCGCCAAGCGTGGTGGCGCACGCTTTTAACCCCAGCACCTGGGAGGCAGAGACAGGTGGATCTCTGCGAGTTCAAGGCCAGCCTGGTCTACAAAGTGAGTCTAGGACAGCCAAAGCTACACAGAAATCCTATCTCGAAAAACCAAAAATAAATAAAAAAAAAGGGCTGGAGAGATGGCTCAGAGGTTAAGAGCATTGGCTGCTCTTCCAGAGGTCCTGAGTTCAATTCCCAGCAACCACATGGTGGCTCACAACCATCTATAATAAGATATGATGCCCTCTTCTGGACTGAAGGCATACATGCAGTCAGAACACTATACATAATAAATAAATAACATTTTAATAAAAATAAATAAGTAAGTAAAAAAGATCCAGAAGAGCAGAACAGTGTGCCAACACAGTACTAAGACTGCTGGGTAAAGAAAGGCAAATCAATAGGCAGTGAAAATAAGTCTAAAACAGTAGTAAAAGAATGCTTTTTGGTTTAATCCATGTCTACCCCTGAAGCACAATCTACAAACAAGACAGCAAAATCAGAGTGCTGGAATGAAACAGAATATTGATCAATAGATACTATACTTACATCCTAAATCTCACCCTCTCCTGCCAAATTAGCAGATGCCCATAAGCTAAAAACAAAAACCCAAAAAACCAGCTATTTGAACTGGGACAGTCCACGCAAGCCAATCAAATCACCCAGAAAAATCAAAGGAGCTACAGAACCAATGCCAGGACAAGGAAAGTCACACTCTACCACAGCCAGGATCCCTTCTGGTTCTTTTCCTGATCAGCAAGCAAGACCTTTACTCTTCAGACTGAAAAGTGAAACTGTCTTATGAGTGAGGTGAATGACATTGATGGGGGATGGGAGAGATGACAGCAATGACTTGAAACTTTACTGAAGCTCACTAAACAGGTGAGCCAGACTAGTGATTTGCTATAATGCCCAGACTAATAAGCCCTGCCTAACACTGAAAGTGGCCATCAGCCATTCTCACTTGTTAATATTAAAATTTTCATGGTTTGGTGCAGGAGGGTGGGAGGTGTGGTGATGCTCACTGGTTAAGAAACTAAGTTTGGCCGGGCGGTGGTGGCGCACGCCTTTAATCCCAGCACTCGGGAGGCAGAGGCAGGCGGATCTCTGTGAGTTCGAGGCCAGCCTGGTCTACAAAGCGAGTCCAGGACAGCCAGAGCTACACAGAGAAACCCTGTCTCGAAAAAACAAAAAACAAAAAAAAAACAAAAAAAAAAAAAAGAAACTAAGTTTGATTCCCAAAATCCAGGTCAAATAACTCCCAACTGCCTCTAACTCTAGTTCCCAGGGATCTGACAACTTCTGGCCTCTGAGGACACTTACATACACACATATGCAAGTAAAACCAAAATAAAACATTTAGTGATAGGAAGTTCCATCTAAGCAGTTCATAAAACTTGCAAACAACTGCATTAGCTCCCTGTGCACACGTGTGTTCAGGTATGCTGCTAGAGATGAAATCCAGGCCTCAAGTATTTCAAGTACCTCCAGCCTGTACTTAACTTCTTCAGAAACTGATGAATTATTCTCTTGAACAACACTGAACACTCCCAGGAAAGGAACTGCTGAACCATAACAGCTCTACAGCACCTCAGAGGCAATGCCTATGCCTCAAATCAGGGTCACACACAAATGAAATCAAGTCTCCTTTATTTCTTATCACCTAAATACAGTTTAAAATTTTTGTTTTTAGCATTTCCATCTTCCATTTCACTTTTGAATGTTGGGTGTACATTTCTGGCAGTAATGCTAACTAGATGAGGTCAACTTGTCCAAATACTGCTGATGATTTTATTTAGTTAAGATGATAGTAACAGATTTTTTCACTGTAAAGTAGTCATTTTCTTTGGTGACTCATCAGTAAATATGAAAGAAGAATCTATAGATGATGCTCTTAGAACATTCACTTGAGAGTTTCAGTGGAAGCTGACAGTATGATACTTACATGTATTTTTATTTGAGATGGTGTCTCATATGGCCCAGGCTGGCCTCAAACTCACTATGCATCAGAGGATGATGTTGAACTCCTGATCTTCCTGCTTTGGTCTCCCATGTGTCACACTACAATATTCAGCTTCTTTCTGCATTTATTAGCTGCCTAATAAATGCTAACTAGATGAGGTCAACTTGTCGAAATACTGTTGATGATTTTATTCAGTTAAAATGACAGTAACTGCAGTAAGACATGTCCCTGCCTCCCCACTCACTCCTTCCTGAATTCATTATTTGCATGAACTTACAAACTCTTATTAGCGCCATTATTTATTATGATCTTTACAATGTCCCAGATTTGGTCACACAAGCTAACCTAGGAGCTTTTGTTGTGTTTTCTGAGCACTTTAGTTTCTCTCACAGCATGTTCCTGGTTCATATAATTCCTTCTGTGCCACATCTTTGAAATACGCCATTTCTCCAAGAAGTCCTAATGCTGATCAGTGGAAGACATTAGGAAATTAAACGCTAATAAGTTCACAAAAATAGGTGGTGCCATTCCCTTTGCTCTTGCAGTGCAGAAGCTTAGAAAGAACAGTTCCTAAGATTAACTCTCCATTTGTGCATCCCTGACTTTGCACATGAGCAAAGCCAAAGATTACCTGACCACTCCAGAAAGTCTAGCATGAAAAATATCAAGATAGACGGGCAGTGGTGGTGTACAGACAAATCCTCTCTTGAAAAACCAAACAAAAAGAGTACACAGAGAGCCGGGGGGCAACTCAGTAGTGAAGGACTTGCCCACCATGCCCTACATTCCCTTCCTAAGACCTTACCTTCCAAGAGTACATAAAAAGAAGCAACATAAATAAACAAATAATAAAAATCTCAAAAGGTTTGCTTGCTTTCTCAAAAAACGTTTGCAGACTGTCCGCAGACTGTGGTCCTGGAAAGGAAAGGGAGCAACAAGAGACAACACAGACTCCAGAGATATGATCACCCATACTTAAAGACCAAAACCCCTCCTAGGTTAGGGTACAGGAGGAACAATAAGACCCCGTGCACAAGCAAGGGCAAGAGGTCTAGATTGCAGGATGAGAAGTTCCTCAGGAAGACGGATAGAGCACCTGAGCACACAAGAGTTTAATGTCAAATCACAGACAAGTGCATTAAAAAGAGAACAGTTTTCAGGGCTGGAGAAATGGCGCAGCCGTTAAGAGCACTGGCTGTTCTTCCAAAAGACCCGGATTCAAATCCCAGCACCATATGGCAGTTCACAGCTGTCTATAGCCTTTAATCCCAGCACTTGGGAGGTAGAGGCAGGCGGATCTCTGTGAGTTCAAGGCCAGCCTGGTCTACAAAGCGAGTCCAGGACAGCCAAGGATACACAAAGAAACCCTGTCTCGAAAAAACCAAAAAAAAAAAAAGAGTTCCAGGACAGTAGGGCTATACAGAGAACACAGTCTTGAAACAACCACCCCCCAAAAAACAAACAAACAAAAAAAAAAACCAAGTTCTTAAGAATTCTGGGTGGGGAAGTGGCACTAGCTATTAAGGTCACAAAGTCCTACCAGCTATTTTCTGGTTGTATGATCAAAGACACATCAGCTTACATGAGCATCCATTCTTCAACTATAAAATAAAGATGGAGTAAACGAATTCTATACTTTCTTCCTGGTTTAGCAACTCCTGAATCTAACATTATAATTGAAGCAGTATGACAGCAATGGTTACAGATGTTGGGCAAATTTAAAACTTTCAAATGAGGATGTCAAGGAGAGAAAGAAGCAAAACTGAAAATGGTATATGTGTGTCCATTATCTGCTTTACACCAGTAAGGACTAAGAGTGGGATCACTGGAGCTGCTATTGCTAAAATGGAGAAATAAGCTGGGCATCAAAGGAGTGACAAAAGCTAGACAGACTACTTTAGAAACAAGAAAAGGGTTCAGATCTTAGCCTGGAAAAAAACTGAACTAAAGGCATCCAAACTCTGACATAGGATCACTGAAAAGGGGTAACAACATGCCCCCCCAACCCCTGCAATCTCTGTCTAGGAAGGGTGTAGTAGAATCCACAAGAGTGATGCAAGGTTCCCACTAGGAACATCAAAAGTGAAACAAGTGGGAAATCTCCCTAAGGATACAATTTCTCAGAAATTATAGTTTTACATCAGAAAGTACAAAATGAGGAAGAAGCTCTCTTAGCAAGAATGCTCAGGAACAACAGGGAATAAAGATAGGGTCCCAGCAGCTAAGACAGGCACTGCTGATCTGATAGCTAAAATACCATGCACCTGGGCCCAGTGGCTCAGGCCTTTGATTCCCAACACTCAGGACACAGAGGCAGGAAGATCTTGAGTTGGAGCCAGACTGGTCTACATATCAGGTTCCAGGATAGCCAGGATTACACAGTGAGACCCTGTCCCCAAAACAAAACAAACAAACAAAAAACCCAACAGTAATAGCCAAGCAGTTTAGTTGTCCATTATTGAATTATTCTCTCAAAGAAAATGGATACAAAGACCTAGACCCTAAAAACAATCAAGACAGAAAAATTAATATGCTTTCTTATTTTATTTTAGTTTATTTCCTTTTTTTTTTTTTCTTTGAGACAGGGTTTCTCTGTGTAGCCCTGGTTGTCCTGGACTCACTCTGTAGACCAGGCTGGTGTCCGCCAGGCTGTTTTCATTTTCATGTATATTATCATCTATCGTTCCTTACAATAGGAACAATACTTTTCTCCTCAGACATAAAGTCTACCCACCATAAATCTCACCTTCTTTTCAGTGCTACTAACTGTGGTGACAACTAAATAATGTAAATGTGGCACAGTGATAAAAATGTCTGTGAAAGTGTTAAGTGTAGCTTGGAGGTAGAGTGCATGCTTGGCATGATTAAACCAAAAGTCTTGGGTTCAATCTCAAACACACTTGCACACTGCACACCCCATAGAAGACTGGTTTACCCTAAAGCAGAACAGAATCTCTCACCTTGAACAGTATCTAAATGTACTTGCTAATCACAAAGGCTGAGGAAATAGCAGTACGAACACTCACCACTCACAACCCCTTATCTTCAAAAGAATAGGAATGGGATCATCCTAGTCACCCTTTTTATGGACATCAAATTTATTGAAATCAAAATTATTTACTGGGAGGGGGTACCTGCACTCTGTACTCACATAAATTTTAAAAAGCAGACCACACCCTATTGGTGCCAAGAAGGAAGCCAGAGCTACTCCATAACATCCAAGTAAACAGCCTTTCTGTACAGTATTGGGCATAACAAAACTGTCCCCACACTACAGACAAGTGACAGCCTAGAATCCAGATGCACAAAAGCAAGACTCCACCCCCTGCTATACCACAAAATCCTCAGGCCACCATTTTAATCAATGATCCCACTAAGCATGCTTCAAAACACTCAAGTCAGAAGAGACTGAAGGGGCTGGGGAGATGGCTCAGAGGTTAAGAGCACTGCCTGCTCTTCCAGAGGTCCTGAGTTCAATTCCCAGTAACCACATGGTGGCTCATAACCATCCATAATGAGATCTGGTGCCCTCTTCTGGCCTGCAGGGCATACATACATCAATACAGAACATTGTATACGCATTAAATAAATAAATACTTTTTTAAAAAAAGAAAGAAGAGACTGAAGACAATGAGATAATCCATCTACACAAAAGCTTATTCATCACTTTACCATCAAAGGCTAGCATGCTGTGAATAAAAACTCACCTATAAAATTTTGAATGCAAACATCAACACGTATGTGGTGAAACATATGTACATGTAATTCCAGCACTAAGGAGGCTGAGTCAGAAGAAGCTCAAAGCCAACCTTGGCTACACAGTAAGTTCATGGTCAATTTAGGGTTAGCAAGATCTAGTCTAGTAAAAAGTGACTGCAAAAACACACATAATTGAGAGAAACCTAAAACTTAAAACCTCTACATCTTCAGAAATACCCAACAACAATAAAAATTACATACACATACTTGTAACTCACAATCTTCACAAACACCAATCACTAATACAAGTCCAGGAAAGGATACCAATGTTTCTAACCCATTAACCAAAACCATTACACCAAGTATTTAAAGAGATCCTATAAAGTACAAGCCAGGCAAGGTAAGCCCTTCCTAAGGCCATATCAGTAAAAGCAAAGACCTTGGCCCTCATCTGGATTACATCACTGTCTGGCTATGCTCAATAGTAGCATTCACATCACATTAGACACAAGAAGCCAGTTCAGCTAACCTACTATGAAAATATTGCCAAGTCATAAATCAGTAAACTTGCATCCGAAGTAAAGTCCAGAGGACCACCTATACCTATTACAGCCATAGTGGGTAAGGAGTTACTACACACTGGTCAGGCTATGCTTCATCGGCCCAATAGAAGTACCGAACTTACTACATACATCAGGCGGGCCTCCAATTTGTTGCTATTCTCCTGCCGCTGGATCCCCAGAGCTGGGATTACAGGCATGCACCAACATGCCCCTTTTAAATCAACTACAGCCATTCATAAATTGGTACTCTTCATTAGAGCAGAGGCAGTGTAATCAAAGCCATGTCCCTTTAAAGTCCAACAGGCAGGTCTTGACCTAAGGTGGCACACAGATTCAGTTCTGGGCAAATAATGTCTTCTCTTTGTATTTGTCTTATCTACAAAATGGGACCCTTAAGACTAAATCAGGCAGGGCGTGGTGGCACATGCCTTTAATCCCAGCACATTGAAGGCAGAGGCAGGTGGATCTCTGTGAGTTTGAGGCCAGCCTGGTTTACAAAGGGTGTCCAGGACAGCCAGGGCTATTACACAAAGAAACCCTGTCTCGAAAAACAAACAAACAAACAAAACCTAAGAAGTTACTCAAATAAATCTAAACTGAAAGTCACAGAGAAATTTAAAGTTGCTCAAAGCCAGATGTGGTGATGAGCACTTGCTGTTCTTCCAGAGGACCTGAGCCTGAGTTCAATTCCCAACATCCACAATGGGTGATGCAATCCAATACTATCTTCTCATCTCTGATGGTACCTACACACATGGAAGATAGACAGACAGACACACACACACACAAATCACAAATAAAACAAAATACCATATGACACAGCTACCAATAGTTGCCTCAAGATGAGATGAAAGAGGGTGAACAGGATTCAGAACATAAGGTTTCTTTCTGTAATAGTGAAAATATTCTGCAGGCATAAGACTACAGCAGCTCAGCTCCGTGAAGAGAGGTCTGTGTGTGCCAGCACTGCTTCTCAAGAGCTTCAGCATCTGTATCATGCTTGTTGTTAGTTTGCTGAGACAGGGTCTCACTGTGTAGCCTTGACTGGCCTAGAACTCAAGAGATCTGCCTGCCTACACCTCTGCAGTGCTAGAATTAAAGATACGTGCCTCAAACCAGGCATGGTGTCACATGCCTTTAATACCAGCACTCAGAGGCAGAGGCAGGTGGATCTCTGTTGAGTTCAAGGCTAGCATGGTCTACAAAGTGAGTCCAGGACAACCAGAGCTGTTACACAGAGAAACACTGTCTCAAAAAACCAAAAATGAAAAACAAAAACAAAAACAACAAAACCCAAACCAAACATGTGCCTCAACACCTGGTATGCAGCATGTTTTATTTATCAAACACATCCAAACATTTTCATTTGAACTTCACAACAATCTTGTTATGTTTTTTCAGTTTTCACACAATACTGATGTACTGGCTGGTTTTGTGTGTCAACTTGACAGAAGCTAGAGTCATCAAAGCAGGGGGAGCCTCAGTTGAGGAGATGTCTCCATGAGATCCAGCAGTAAGGCATTTTCTCAATTACTGATCGATGCAGGAGGGCCTTGCTCATTGTGGGTGGTGCCATCCCTGGGCTGGTGGTTCTGGCTTCTATAAGGCAAGCCAAGCAAGCAATGTGGAGCAAGCCAGTAAGTAGCACCCTCCATGGCCTCTGCATTACCTCCTGCCTCCAGGTCCCTGCCCTGCTTAAGTTCTTGTCCTGACTTCCTTTGGTGATGAACAGCAATGTGGATATGTAAACCCCTTTCCTCCCCAACTCGCTTCTTAGTCATGATGTTTTGTGGAAGCAACAAAAACCCTAAGTAAGGTAACCAACTAGCCCCGGTTTACAGTTAGGAAGTTGCTAGGCCAGCATTCAGAATGCCACTGCCTCCCTGCATGCTGCTGCTTTCCAGCTCATCAGAACCCAGGCTTGCATAGGACCTTCCATGTACAGGCAGCTCTTACATTTTCTCATGCTTGACACTTGCTCTTACTGAATAAATCTCATTTGCTAATATTTTCTATGAATTCATTTATAGTTGAAAACACTCACTGTAAGAAATGAACCAATTCGGGGCTGGCAAGATGGCTCAGCGGTTAAGAGCACTGGCTAGTGCTCTTCCAAAGGTCCTGAGTTCAATTCCCAGCAACCACATGGTAGCTCACAACCATCCACAACGTTATCTGATGCCCTCTTTGGGTTGCAGATGTTCACACAGATAAAGCACCCATACATAAACAAATCTTAAAAAAAAGAAAAAGAAATGAACCAATTTAACCTCAAGAGTATAATAAAAAAGTATATGACAAAATTTGTTTTGGGGGTCTGGCTATAGTGTGTTCTTACTGAAAGAATTGGAAAAGGATAAAACACAAAAGAGCCACAATAAAACACAGACAAAAACAAGGACCAGCAAACTCAGAACATCTCTGTAAACATTCATTTATTTTATATTTTGGGGTGTGTATGCATGCGCCACACAGTTCAGAGGACAACCTGCAGGGGTTTGCGCTCTCCTATGACAGAACTCAAGATGTCAGGCATAATGCATGGGGTTATCTGCTGAACCATCTAAGTTACCTCAGTGGATCATTCCTAAGCTTGCACAACAATTCAGTGCAAACCAACGATCCAGAAACCTAATGTTCTCTAGATCGAACATGGCACATTCATGAATCGGTGTCCATTAGGGATGAGTAGATGAATGAATGTGACACAAAAATATACAATAGGATATAACTCAGACTAAAAAACAAATAACATTTTGGAACATGCTACATTGTAGATAAACAATTGTGTTCCACTCACATGTGGCACTCAGAGCCACTGCCTGCAGCAGTACAAAGGAGACTGAGAACCCAGCGATCACCGAGCTGTACTTACAAAGGTTAGGCTTTGGGAGGTTATGGTTGATAACACATGAACGTACCTAATCTCCTCTTAGCAATAAGTGAAGAGCTTAAGAAACTGAAAACAATTCCTCCTAAATCTGTAAGAAAAATGAGGTCACAGAGCAAACTGCCCTCCTCCTGAAAAGTGGAAAGGTAGTAAAGTAGATACAGAGGATCAAAACTAACCAGCAGAAAAAAGTAAGGAAATATGAACACTATGTGAATTATGGAGGTCTGGCATGCACATTTATGAGGATTAAAAACTCCAGGAGGGTACCTGTGACAGGGGCTTGACAAGGTCCTAAGAGTGAAAGCCCGTCTGTGTCTGCCAGGGATGGGGAAAGGAGCCATCTGAAGTATGTTTCTAGGGACACAGACTCACCAATGAACTAAGACCTAGTCCAAGGACAACAGAATGACCTCTACTCTCCTGTAAAATACACAGATAAAGGCCTAAGAGTCACTGAGGTTCCTGTCCATCATGCCCACCTTTCAACAAACAATCATAGAGCACGAGCACATTACAAAGAAAAAAAAAATCACAAGACTGAACCTGCATCAGAACTACAGTCAGGCATGGAAAGAATGTCGAAATTATAAGACTGGAAAAATGTTAAGTCCGGGATAAATTTCCTAGGGATTTAAGAGAAAATGGTAGACATGCAGGAGTAGAAAGAAATGATAGCAGGGGAAAGGAAACTCTAAAACCTAAAAACAGCAGGTGGTAATGGCACAAGTTTTTAAAACCAGTACCCGGGAAGAAGAGCTAGATGGATCTCTGTGAGTTCAAGGCCAGCCTGGTCTATAGAGTGAGTTCTAGAACAGCCAGGACTACACAGAGAAACCCTATCTTGAAACACCAAAACCAAACAAACAACAAAACTCAACTAAGAAGAAATAGCACCCAGGCAAGGTGCTGTACACCTCCTGGAACTATGGAAGTGGAGACAGGATAAAAAAATTACTAGGACAGGATTAAGGGGTTACTCCTTCTGGTATCTAAGATTCACAGTACTGTTCCTGATAGTATCAAAGCCTCTAACCTAGAAAAGTAGTTTTGGAAAGGGGCCAGCACTAGAATTCACAGAACCTGCTGCTATAATGTCACAAATCAATTCCATCACTAGCTCTGGTAACACTTTTGTTCTATATTGTCCTTTTAAAATTTGTGAGTCAAGAAGTAGGAAGAGAGCCGGGCGTGGTGGCACACGCCTTTAATCCCAGCACTTGGGAGGCAGAGGCAGGCGGATCTCTGTGAGTTCGAGGCCAGCCTGGTCTACAAAGCAAGTCCAGGACAGCCAGGGCTGTTACACAGAGAAACCCTGTCTCAAAAAACCAAAAAAAAAAAAAAAAAAAAAAAAGAAGTAGGAAGAGAAAAAGGCCTTCTAATGTAAAGAAATAGTTTATGTCAGGCGGTGGTGGCACAGACCTTTAAACCCAGCACTCAGGAAGCAGAGGCAAGCAGATATCTGTGAGTTCAGAGCTAACCTGGTCTACAGAGCTAGTTCCAGGGCAGCCAGGTCTACGCAGAAAAATCCTGTCAAGAGAAAGAGAAATGCTTTTGTATAGTAACTACAAAACTTAATTTTAAAAACTAATCAGATTGGGGAGATGGCTCTGCTGGTAAAGTTCTTGCTATATAGGCATGAGGCTGAGTTTGATACTCAGCACCCATCTATCAGAAAAGCTAGATGCAGTGGCATGTGCCTATACTCCAAACTGGACATGGAGATCCCAGGAGCCAGTTTAGCCGAATTGGTAAGATCCAAGCCAAAGAAAATCTGTCTCAAAAACCAAAAACAAAAAAACATTGTGGCCAAGGCTTGGTGATGCACACCTTTAATACCTGCACTCAATAGACAAGGGGCAGGTGAATCTCTTTGAGTTCAATGCCAGTCATAGCTACAAAGTAAGACCCTGTCTCAAAAAACAAAAACAAACAAAAAAACCATGGTGGGCAGCACTTAAGACAACAGGAGTTGACACCAATCTCCACACACAGATGTACATACACAAGAAAGAACGAAAGGGAAGCTGGGCACAGTGGCACACACCTTTAATCCCAGCACTCGGGAGGCAGAGGTAGGCGGATCTCTGTTAGCTGGAGGCCAGCCTGGTCTACAAAGCTAGTCCAGGACAGCCAGAGCTATTACACAGAGAAACTCTGTCTCTAAGGAAAAAAAAAAAAAGGAAGGTGAGAGGACCAGTCACCCTTGTCATCACTGTTGGGAAAAGCAGTACTCCTCTTTCTATTCCTCATAAAGACCTGCTTTTGTCTTACTCTTGATGTTGTATGCACAGCCCTTCTCGGAGAGTTCTGGTTTTCCGTACATGGTCAGAGTCACATGCAGATTCAATTAAGTTTTCTAACAATCAAAAAGAACCCACTTCAGGACAGGAACAAGCCAGGCATGGTAGTACATACCTTAAATCTCAGCACTCGAGGCAGAGGTAGGTGGACCTCTGTCATCTCCAGGCCAGTCTGGTCTACATAGCAGGAAAGTCAGGGCTATTCAAAAGAAAAAAAAAGAAAAAAAAAAGACAGCAAACATCCATGAATCTTTCCCATACTGGACATAAAAGCAAATTAATGTGGTAAAGATGAAAAAGCTAAGAAATTCCTCACAAATGTGTGTATGTGCATATATACATATGTATGTGTATGTGCATGGATTCCAAGACTACTACATGCCTGGATATTCTGTTGGATGTCCTTGTGAGGCTCTGTCATTGAACAGGTAACTTTTTCAAGATGGGTAATAGAGCTAACCCAATCTGTATGAATTTATATTGTTTGACCCTACGTACAAAACCTTTTTTTTCCTATGTTTTTTTTGTGTTGGGTTATAAAAAAACGTTTATCATGTTTTTTGCTTATGTATATATGCACATACATACATGTGTACACACACACACACACACACACACCAAGAAAGTACACCCAACTAGCAGAAAATAAACCTAAAATTAAAACAAGACACTAATGATCACATTTGCTTGGCTTATCCAATACAAGAAACATTGTTGGGACACAATAACTAAAATCCTGTGCCAGGCAGGAAGTGCCATCATGAAGTGCAATGTTGGCTGAGAAAATTCTCACACAGCACCTCCATCCGCACCCACTAAATTTTTACTAGGCTAACCTCTACGAAGGCATTGCACTGCCGTATTCTTTGGTAAGTATGACTTGACCAAAGACTGTTTTGTGTGATAGCAGGGGTTCCCTGAATACTTGCTGTCTCAGTGTTTCTATTGCTGCAATGAAACACTATGATCACCACAACTTGAGGAGGAAAGGGTTTTTGGCTTATACTTCCGTATCACTATTTATCATCAAAGGAAGCCAGGGCAGTGTAGAAGAGACCATGGAGGGGTGCTGCTTACTGGCCTGCTCAGCTTGCTTTCTGTTGTTTTTTTTTTTCAAGACAGGGTTTCTCTAAAGCCCTGGTGGGGTTTTATCTCAAACTCAGAGATTTGCCTCTGCATGCACCACCAACATCTGGTTCCAGGCTTCTTATAGAATCCAGGACCACAATGCCAAGGATGGCACTACCCTACCCACAATGGGTTGAGCACTCCCCCATCAGTCACTAATTAAGAAGATGCCCTACAGGCTTGCCTATAGCCCAATCTTATGGAAGCATTTTTTCTTTCTTTTTTTTAAATTTTATTTTGGTCTTTTGAGACAGGATGTCTCAGTGTAAACCTGGCTGTTCTGGACTCACTCTGTAGACCAGGCTGGCCTCAAACTCACAGAGATCCACCTGCCTCTGCCTCCGAGTGCTGGGATTAAAGGGTGAGCCACCACGCCCAGCTCAAGCATTTTCTTAACTGAGGTTCCCTCCTCCTCTCAGATAACTTTAGCTTACGTCAAATTAACATAAAACCATTCAGCATATTCTCTGAACATTCCACACAAATGTGCAGAAAGTATGTGGCCATTCCTGTCAAACTTAAGAGTAACAAACACAAAGAAAATAAGAGGAAGTAAGAGACAAGAGCTCATCGGTAAAGTGCTCAAGACCCAAAGACTGCAACTGCAAAGCCAGCTGGCATTCTTTCTTACCTACAGAATACATGGCATATGGCGACATGGCAGAAACAACATGTTACAGATCTACACTTAGGGAAGAGACTCCCAATAAGGAACCAGCAAACCCGCTGAAGAACTGAACAGAATTTATTAAAGTAAAAACCATGAATGCTGGGAACACAAGCTTAGTCATTTAAGTGTGTGAGGGCCCAAGCTCACCCTCCAGCACAGGTTAACAGGGGTGAAAGAAACTCAAGTCTGTCAAAAAAAAAAAAAAAAAAGATTTACACGGCATAGTGGCATAAACCTTTAATCCCAGAACTCAGGAGGCAAAGTCAGGGCCCCAGAACTCAGGAGGCAAAGTCAGGGCAGATCTGAGTTCTGTAGCTGTTCGACAGAACAAGTTCCAGGACAGCCAGGGTTACACAGGGAAAACAAAAACAAAAAATAAAACCTAAACAAACAAACGAAAAGACATTCAAGTCAGTCAGTAGATCAAATTCAGGGTAGATAAAGCTGGATCATTAAGAACAGATGGGCCAGGCAATGGTGGCACACACCTTTAACCCCATCCCTTGGGAGGCAGAGGCAGGCGGATCTCTCTCTGGTCAACAAGAATGAGTTCCAGGACAGTCAGGGCTACACAGAGAAACTCTGTCTCAAAAAAACAAAGATGGAACTGGGGAAAAAAAAAAAACCAGATGGTGACATGGAGATAAAAACACAGAAACATGAAAGAGCATGGAAAGCTGGGCATGTTGGTGCAGCAGTGTAACCTGCACCACCAGAATCAGTTTGGCAGGGGTCTGCAATCCCATTACTCGGGAGCCTGAGGCAGGAGGATCTAGTTTTAGCTAATTTTAAACTATGTAAGGAGGCCTGTCTCAATGATAAAGAGTCAAGTTCCACGGACCAGAAGAAGTCATGTTCCTAACAGACCCAAAACAGAAATGATAAAAGTGTCCATACAACAAACTCAATGGAAGATCAAAGGAAGTGCAGGACTGGGAGAATGGCTCAGATGATGAACTTCTTGCCATACAAGTATCAGGACCTGCCTGGCATGGTGGTGGCACATGCATTTAATCTCAGGAGGCAGAGGCAGGCAAATCTCTGTGAGTTGGAGGTTGGCCTGGTCTACAGAGTGAGTCCAGGACAGCCAGGGATACACAGAGAAACCCTGTGGGGGGGGGGGAGTACCTGGACCCAAGTTTAAATCTCCAGCAAGTTCTTATTACTCTACAGCTAGAGAGGTCAAGGCAGGAGTATCCCTGGGGCTGGTGGACCAGCCAGTTTGACCCAGTTAGTGAGCCATGGACTCAACAAAAAGACTGTAACTGTCATATAAAGTGGGGAAGCAATTGAGGAAGGCATGCAAAGCCAACCTCTGACCTTCACACACAAGCGCACACACACGTAAGTATTATATACATACATAAAAAAAGGAAAGTACCGATTCTGATACATGTTAAAACATGGGAGAACCTTCTAAATGAAAGAAGTCAATCACAAAAGATTATTACTGTATACTCACATGAAGTGTCCAGACCACATAGGTGACAATAAAAATATTAATTTATTTAAAAAAAAAATATATATATATATATGAGTGCTTTGTTCTCATGTATACCAGAAGAGGGAATCAGATCTGTGGGAATTAAACTCAGGTCCTCTAAAAAAGCACCCAGTGGCTCTTAACTGCTTAGCCATCTCTCCAGTCCAAATATTTTTAATCTAGATTGTGGTTGATTATACAATTCTGTGAGATATTGAAGTCTATTCAATTATATAGTTTAGATAATGTTATATTTTGCATTGTGAGACCAGGTTTCATGTAGACCAGGCTGGCCTTGAACTCAACAAATAGTGAATAACCTTGAAAACTCCTAATCGCTGGGCGTGGTGGCACACACCTTTAATCCCGGTGCTGGGGAGTCAGTGACAGGTGGATCTCTGAGTCTTCAAAGCAAGTCCAGGACAGTCAGGGCTTGGTACACAGAGAAACTCTGTCCCAAAAAACCAAAAAAAAAAAAAAAAAAACAGAAGAAAGGAAGGGAGGGAAGAAGGGAGGAAGGGAAGAAGGAAAGAAGGAAACTCCTAATCCCCCTGCCTCTACCTGCTAGCATACTAAAGTTTTTAGTTTGGAGCTGTTACTTTTAAGAACTCTGAGATGGGGGCTAGAGAGATGGCTCACAGGTTAAGAGCACTGACTAGTGTTCTTCCAAAGGTCCTGAGTTCAATTCCCAGAAACCACATGGTGGCTCACAACCATCCACAATGTGATCTGATACCCTCTTCTGGCTTCAGGTGTTCATGCAGATACAGCACTCATATACATAAAATAAATAAATAAATCTAAAAAAAAAAAAGATCCAAGATGTAGCTCACTAAACTGGTAATATAAAATGATCTGACAATCCAAAGAGCCATTGAGGACCATTTGAAAACAGTCTGTACTACCTCCTAAAATTAAAACTGGACATGTCCCAACAGCCTCAACTCTCCAGTATGTGCCCTGGAGACATGTTTTTGCAATTTGTGTCAAAATTGTTGACAGCAGCTTTCTCTTATTGGAAACAATCCTATTTTCCAACAACAGGACAAAGAATAAAATGCAACACATTCAATTGGAAACATAACAGAGGCAAAATGGAATGAACTTCATCTGTGTGCATGACTGTAGACACACCTCACTAGCTGCCTTCCTCAGCTCTAATGACAGTGATCTCTCTAACACACACACACAAAATTCACGTTTCAACTTCATCCCTTCTCTCTTCACACTCTACCCACCAACTCCTCATCCTCACCTCCCTTTCCCTGGGGAAGAATGGGGACAGTAAAGAAAACATCTACAGGTCCCCACCACCCACTCACCCTCATTCCACTCTACCCTCTCCCACCGAGGAGGAGCAAAAAACTCATCCCACTGCTAGTGCCTGCCCTAGACTGAGGGAATTGGAAGGGCCTGCAGAGTGTGTGGCCACTTCTGTTCACCTGCACAAAAGAACCACACTGTGGTTGTCTGACTAAGGAATACGCCCCCACAGGCTCGTGTTTGGATACTTGGTACTCAGTTGGTGGAACTATTTGGGAAGGAATAGGAGGTATGGCTTTGGAGGAGGTATGTCCCTGTCAGTAAGCTTTGAGGTTTCAAAAAGACCCCAGTCATTCACAGTGTGAAGCACACCAAAGTGCCTTAGTAACTATTTCAGTAAACCCTTTGGCATTCACGCCTTCTACCCCAAGCAAAGTCTCCGAGACAGAGCACTGTCTAATTCTCTATCCATCCAGGTTTCTCACACTTCTTTGTGGGAACTGCTCATCAATATCACCAAAGCCAGGAGATTATTTCCAGCTCTCATAAGGTCTGACCGTAACAGTCACAGTATTTGGGGCAGGTTCCCACCAGCCTTGACAACATCCTCCTTCCACCGGTACACTTGCACAACATAGCCTGCAATGCCATCTGAACATGGCAGACTCATGCTGATGTCAGCACAGCCCTTTCTCTCCTCTAAACTCTATATGCTGTGGGCTCTCTGAAGGGTCCCAAACTGAACAATTCCAAATCCAACTCCTGATGTGGCCTTTACAGGCTTCTCCTCCACAATCTTCCTCTTTCTGCAGCAAACAAAAGTCCCTATTGGCACCAGGCATGGTGGCGCACGCCTTTAATTCCAGCACTCAGGAGGCAGAGGCAGGTGGATCAGAGATCTCTGTGAGTTCAAGGCCAGCCTGGTCTACAAAGTGAGTTCAAGATACTCAGGGCTTGTTACACAGAGAAACCTTGTCTCGAAAAACAAAAGGGGGGAAAAATCCCTATTGTCATCCTTTACTTCTCTTACACCCACATCCAGTCTGCCAGCAAATCTCATCTGCTCTCGCTCTAAGAAGGATCCAAACTCCAACTACTTCTCAATACCACTCCTGGTCCCCTTGAGCCCAAGTTGCCATGACTGCTCTGCTGGATCACCGACGAGGCCTTCTAAAGCCTCTCCTGACAGCTGCACAGGGACAGCTATTCTTAACTTAGCTGCAATGGGACCTTTTAGAAACCAGACCATGTCACACCTCTGGCTCAAAACAGACCTATCTTAACACTCTCCCTAGGGCTCTTCCCTCCAACACAACAGGCATGCTCCACTTCATAGCACCTCAGGTATGCTGGACTCTACCTATAATGATGTTCCCACATATGGCCCCCACAAATGGCCTCTTGCCTTGAGCTTTCACCTTCTAGGCAAAGGGTCTTTCTCAGGTAGGACCTAATCTGAGCACTGCCCTTCATCTGAAAACAGCCTACCCTTTTCCTCTTCTGCTGGTTCTTATCAGTATCCAGATGGTGGCTACTATACCATTTACTATCTGTTAACTGTCTTCCTGATGCTAAAACTACATGAGGACAGGAACATGGGTCTGTTTTGCTCATTATTATTATTATTATTATTTATGTTTATTTATTTGGTTTTTCGAGACAGGGTTTTTCTATATAACAGCTCTGGCTGTGCTGGACTCGAACTCACAGTGATCCGCCTGCCTCTGCCTCCCAAGTGCTGGGATTAAAGGTGTGCACCACCACACCTGGCTTGCTCATTATTCCACACCTGGCTTGCTCATTATTAAGACAAGTAGTCAACATCTGGAAATAAAATGGATCTTGAGGACAATATTAAAAGAGAGATATCACAGAATAAAAGATATAATTTATATAGTCTAATGACATACAAAAATTAAGTCACATTATATAAGGAGACATTCTCAGATGGCAACATAGAAGTAAAGGAATAAAATGCCTTGAGGACATTAGAGAGAAGAAAGTGGTCAGGGAGGACAGACACACAGGACCAATGGTAGTAACACTTTCTGAAACTGGCTAGTGCCAGTGTAACTTTCAGGTCTAATTTTTCTTATCTACACTCATCATGACATACACTCTTTGAATGAATGAACTCATTTGTAACTTTCAGGTCTAATTTTTCTTATCTACACTCATCATGACATACACTCTTTGAATGAATGAACTCATTAGACTTAAAAGAACTCGAGGTCTGGCATGGTGGCACACACCTTTAATCTCAGCACTCGGGAGGCAGAGGCAGGTGAATATCTGAGTTCAAGGCTAGCCTAGTCTAAAAAGCAAGTCCACGATAGCCAGGGTTTGTTACACAGAGAAACCCTGTCTCGAAAAACCAATAAACTAACTAACTAACTAGACATGAATGGGTACTGCAGACTACAATGCACAAGTGAACCCTAACCCACCACTTATCCTCAAAGCAAAGCTCTTAAGGCACAGTCACCTTTACTAGTCCAAATTTTGACTGTTTTTACATACAATTGCTGAGGAGGAGACTAAAATATTTGCCAACTGACCCTTTATAGAAAATGTTTACTTACCTCAAGAGAACTATTAAATCATAATGTAAAATCTTAAAGAAAGTGAGTGTAGCTGGGTAATGGTAGCACTCACCTTTACTCCAGCACTCATGCATCTCTGAGTTCGAGGCCAAGACTGGTCTACAGTTTGTTCTAGGACAGTCAGGGCTAAACAGAGAAACCATGTCTCAAAAAACAAAACAAAACAAAAAGACAGACAGATAGCAGCATCTGCAGACATGCACTGATCCTTCAAGACACATCATGCTGAAAGACATGCAGCTCAGCCATGAGGTGCACACTCGGGAGGTGGATCTCTGTGTTAGAGGCCAGCCTGGTCTACAGACCGAGTTTAAGTACAGTCAGAGTTACACAGAAACCCTGTCTCGAAAAAACAAAAAAAAAAACAAAAAGGAAGAAATACATGTAACTCTACAGAACACAGAAGATACCACAGCAAAGACAGTGGTGTTTATATCGCTATGAGAGCCAACAATAAAGAGACTGTAAATTTTATTTTTATATGTGTGTGCTTATGCATGGTTTGTGAATGAATACATGTGAGTACAGTACCTACAGAGGAAGGGGGTATCATCTGTAGAGGGAGTTGCACAAACTGACTGCTTGCAGGTGCTGAAAATGAAACTCTGAAAGAACAGTACAAGCTCTTAATCAGGAGCCATCCCTCCAGCCCCCAAAGCAGAGATTTTAAAGATAAATTTTAGAAATCATACCCTCAAAACTTCCAATTTATATGCCCTCTACTTCAGCCAGAGAAAAGATGTTACATTTATATGTGTTTATCTACATGTAAAATAAACCTGTAACTTAATCACAGTTTAAAGAGAAAAAAAAAAACTTACATATAAATTCTCCAAAATTGCCGGGCGGTGGTGGCGCACGCCTTTAATCCCAGCACTTGGGAGGCAGAGGCAGGCGGATCTTTGTGAGTTCGAGGCCAGCCTGGTCTATAAAGTGAGTCCAGGACAGCCAGGGCTACACAGAGAAACCTTGTCTCGAAAAACCAAAAAAAAAAAAAAAAAAATTCTCCAAAATTTCCATCAACAAAAACCACCACCAGCCAGAACTTCTCCAGAGCCTCTGGTTGGCCAGAGCACCCTTAGGGCTCTCACTGGCCTAGCAGAGCTGTTTCTGTACACAGCTGTACCAGCAGATAGGAGAACAATGAAAAGAATGGCACATGTACAACTGTATTCAGGCACTGTACTGAAGCCAACACTATTCTTTCACAAGTAGGCGACTAAAGAGCAGAGAGGAAGACCAGTACTAGAGTCACACAGCTGGAAAATTGTATGTGCAGTTTTAAGGCCACTACCTTAGGCTTATGCACTCTTGACCACAATACATTTTGAACTGAGGACAGATGTCAAGCCATGTGAAGTACTATAACCATGGCAGGTGCCATATGCATAGTTGCTAAACCCACCTGAAAGTTAACATCAATCAGAAAAGCCTATAACCCAGCTACTCAACAGGTCAAGGCAAGAAAGTGTTACAAGGCCAACATGGGCCTCATAGCAAGATCATGCCTAAATGAATAAAAAATAAATTAGTCCAGAATATGCTATCTTCACAAAAACACCTGATTGTTGCTTGGCCTTCTGTCCAAGACCAAGTAAGTGCACTAAGCACTCTTAAAAAAAACAAAAACAAAAAAACCAGGCACAGCTAGCTGCAAGGTGTAAGTAATCAAAAGCTTCCACTGGGGCAAATGCAGCTATACATCATGAAGTACAGATGCCCCAGTTAGGCACTGAAGGAGAAGCCTCCACATGTTTCTCCAAATGCCCTCTTAATTGCCACTCCAACTAGTATCCAGACATCAGTCTCTAAACTCTCAAAATCTGAAATAAACTGATCATTCTTCTGTTAACTATCTCCCTTTCCAGTAAAAGGGAAAGGACTTTTTGAGACAGGGTTTTTCCGTGCAGTCCTAGCTGTCCTGGACTCACTTTGTAGACCAGGCTGGCCTTGAACTCACAGAGATCTGCCTGCTTCTGCCTCCCGGTGCTGGGATTAAAGGTGTATGCCACCATGACCAGCAGGAAAGGACTTTCTTAAAAACTAACCAAAGGTGCTTGCTTTGGCAGCACATATACTAAAATTGGAACAATACGGTAACCATTCAGCCCCTGCACAAGGATAACACACAAAGTTGTGAAGAATTCTATATTTTTCAGACTATGGCTACAAAATCCTGAAGCCATCAGAGTTAGCAAAGGATAGAAGAGGAGAGAGAGAAAGTGGAGGCACAAGTAATTCAGCAGTGCCTGGCCTAAGTCCTGCAAGAGGATGATTTTGGAGTTACTTGGGTGGAGGCCTTTGCAAAACTGGTGCTCCAGGTGATGAAGCAGAGACCCAGGTTGTATAGGATTTGACTAAAGTCTCTGAGAAAGAGAAGCTGCAAATGTTGAGAAAAGAACTCCCAGACCTCTTGGAGCTGACTTTAAAAGACCTGAAAGTCAAGTTGACAGGATGAAGAATGAGTGAGAGCCATTGATACAGCTGTGGAGAAAGGGCTCACTGCACTGGAAGCTAATACCTGATGACCATGGAAGAACACCCATATGTGAACTACTGATCCTCCATCAGTTTTTATGTGATCTTGAAAGCCAGGAGAGTCCCTGCACATATTGCCATAAAAGGCTTGTTACCTACAGAAATCTGATCAACAACTGTCGAAACTGTCCTCTGAAATCTGTCACTTGCGCATAGCCACAGATGCTGCTGTAAACAAAGAACTGAATCCAAAAGCAAAATTAACCAAAACCAAGTCACAGCCTGTTTCACAGAATGCTGCCACTGCTGTTCATCTGTCTGGTGGTCCGAATCTAATGAAGCTACACTGGTACTATATAAGGAAATAGAAGACAGACAAAAGTTGAAGAGAAAATAGTGCTGAAGAACAGGCTCTCAAAGATCAAAATGCAAAGAGAACCATTACCCACCAGATTGCTAAAAATAGGGGACCTACACCTAGGAGAAAGGAAAACTGATAGAAATCCCAGTAATTAAGGTAAAGTTCAGGAGAGCCACAATTTGAAGATCAGGTCAGGTTTGTGGAGTTCATAGAAAAGAGCACTGGAAGCTGGGTGGTGGTAGCGCACACCTTTAATCCCAGCACTCAGGAGGCAGAGGCACGAGAATCTCGAGTTCAAGGCCAGCCTGGTCTACATAGTGAGTGTCCAAGACTCAGTGAAGTGCTCCATACCTGTGGCAAAATCAAATTTGGCTTTTTAGAACTTTCTGGAATTTAATACATTTAATCCATCCTGCATAAACTCACAGTTATGGAGCCCACAGACACAGAGGCCTGAATATATAATACTAACAAGTTTTATTAACTGTAATTGCGAAGCTTTCCCTCTAAGCTGCAGGGCCTTAAGGGCTGTTCGTCAATGAATCCCTAATACATTTCTGACAAAGAATAGATTCAATTAGTACAACTGTTGATCAAAAATCATGAAGACTAAGGGCTAGAGAGATGGTTCAATGGTTAAGCACACTTATTACTCTTGTAGAAGACCTGGGTTCAGTTCTCAGCACTTACAGAGTTACTCACAAAAGCCTGTAACTCCAGTTCTAAGGGATCCAATGGCCTCTACATGCCCAGTAGCACACATACATATATGCATGCAAAGTCATGCACAAAATAAAATGAATCTTAAAAATATTTAGGAAGATTAGAAGTAGATGGAGGAGGGTATGGTGGCTAATGGCTAAGATTATACTTAGCATTTGGAAGGCAGACAGAAGGATGACGAGACCCTGCCTTTAAACTAGGAGAGGGCGGTATTAGATGGTGGAAACAGTACATTGGTAGTTAAGTGTGCGTGTCCTCAGCACAGCCACAGGCTGAGGTTCAGGCCAGAAGTCAGAAAACATTTCTGACTCCTGTCTAGAACGTGTACAGATAGTACCACCTGGTGCTGAACAAATCGTTTTCCTAACACTCTTCAACGTATCAACTTTAAGTATAAGCAAGGACCTCTGTTCTTCCTTCTACTCCTGCACCACATCTCTCCAGGAAAGCCCACAGACATTCCTCCATCTGCATCAGAGTCCAGGACACAGATAACTCCTTTCCTATTGTACAAGGGCACTAAAAGCTAAGCATACTATATGCTCCCTCCACCCCACCCTCACAGGACAGAACTGGATAAATCAATCCAGGGCTAACTCTCTGGGGAAGGGTTTTCATTTAAAAAGGAGGTTGGGATGGAGATCTAAACACAAAACTGATGATCAACATGATGGCAAAAAATTCTTTAAGAATAGTAATAAGCCGGGCGGTGGTGGCGCACGCCTTTAATCCCAGCACTTGGGAGGCAGAGGCAGGCGGATCTTTGTGAGTTCGAGGCCAGCCTGGTCTACAAAGCGAGTCCAGGACAGCCAGAGATATTCAGAGAAACCCTGTCTCGAAAAACCAAAAAAAAAAAAAAAAAAAAAAAAAAGAATAGTAATAAAACCCAAGAGTAGTATGTTATTTGGCACTGGGACAAATCCTAATTTCTGAGTTTCAAGTTCAATATGACAATGTATTTTCATTAGGTAAAGGGGGAAAGTTTCAAAGTTTCATTTGCAAAATGTATTATTTTAAAGCTGAATTTTCAGGCATCTGACAGATGATGTACTGACGCCGTCTCCTTGCCACTAAACAATCTCCAAAGCAGGATCCATGTACTACAGACACAGCTCCCAACCCAACCAAAGATCCTGGAACTCAGCCCTTGAATCTGAACTCTACTGCTGTGGTTCTAAAAGGCAGTGACACTTCAGTATTGTCTAGGAAGGTTTGTTTATCAAAGTACATTCTCAAGCCTGCAAGATGGCTCAGTAGTTAAGGGAGCTTACCACAAGACCGATGACCTGAGTTTGACCCCTGGGACCCACATGGTTGAAGGAAGAACCAACTTGCACAAGGTGGCCTCTGACACCCATGTGTGTGCTCCAGCGCATGTGCACCTACACATGAGGTGCATGAGGATTTACATACACGTAACAAATCTTTTTTAAAATTATATTCTCAACTTCACCACAAATTTCCAGGGGTGGCTGGGCCTGGTGGTGCACGCCTTTAATTCCAGCACTCACAAGACAGAGGCGGGCGGATCTCTGTGATTTCAAGGCTAGCCTGGTCTACAAAGTGAGTCCAGGACAGTCAGATATATATATAGAGAGAAACCCTGTCATGAAAAACAAAAAAATAAAATAAAATAAAATAAAATTTCCGGAGGTGAAGTCCAACATCCATGGTCTTAAAGCATCTCAAATGATTCTCAATGATTCTCATGTATGTTAGTCTATCATGATGTCGGTACCACTAATAATTAGGGCTGGATGGTGGCGAGGGGTAGAGAGGGCAGGTGGGTGGGTTTAGAACATTGTCCACTGCAGGAGGTTTAACAGTAGCCTTGACTTCTACCCTCTACAGCACACCGAGGTATGATAAGCCAAAAGGATGATTCTTGTGAGGACAAATAGTTTAAAGACCCTCACCTAGCACCTGCCTAGGATGAGTAAGGTTGGAGGTTCAATTCTCAATACCACAAACAAGGAACAAAATAATTTTACTTTTTTTTTTTTTGAAGGAGATAGGACTGTTTCATTATTTCTTTGAGACAGGGTCTCATTACATAGCCCAGGACCGCCCTGAACTCCAGCTCTTCCTGCTTCTGCCTCCCTCCCAAGTGCTGGGATTACAGGTATGTGCCACCATGTCCAGATTTACTAACCTCTTCATCATCTCTTTGGGTATTATGGATAGATATCTGAGCCTCATGCATACTAGGTAAATGCCTTACAGAGCTAGACTCCCAGATCCAAGGCAATCTTTATGGCAAAGAAATGCTTCAACTACCCTGATTTCCTCAATCTAGTATCTATACACATTATATTCAAGCATACTATTCCACATAAAGATGGAGTTATCAGGGTGATAACTCCACTTGAACTGAAGTCTATGGGCATCCTGAGACAGGACATATAAAGCTGTGGAAAATCAAGAGGTCTGGTCAGGATTTCAAGTACACTCTAAGAAAAAGCAGCGGGCTGGAGAGATGGCTCAGAGGTTAAGAGCACTGGCTATTCTTCCAAAGGTCCTGAGTTCAATTCCCAGCAACCACATGGTGGCTTGCAACCATCTACATTGAGATTTGGTGCCCGGGCACATATGCAGCGCAAATACTGTATACATAATAAATAAATAAATGGGAAAAAAAAAAAAGAAAAAGCAGCTTCTCATCTTCCGCTGCAGGTCTTAACACACAGGAGCCAGGCCAGACTCTTGCCCTCTCCATAAAGTAAACTTGAGGCTGAGTTTCAGTTGAACAGATAGTGGGAAGGATTTCTTGATCATTTACTCTGCTGAAGTATTCTAAAATGCAAAAGTATAGATCAACATAAACTAGTAACATCTAAGACTTCAACTAAACTAGTAACTACCAGGTCCAAGTTGATCATAGAGGCAAATTGAGTATCAACCCTGACAAATATTGTTTTCAGGAAGAAATGCTTACTTGTAACAGCACATTTTTCTAGAGGAAACTGTCAAAATTCTTAAAGCAGCTAAGCAAACCCCATTTGAAGTCCTAACTTTAGTGCTACCCATTTTCTGACCAACTATAGACTACTCCTTCAGCACTCAGTTAATGCAAACGTGTAAGCTTTTGTTTATGTAACTGGCTGGTTTTTGTGTGGTTGGGGAGAGGGGAAGGATGCTGTATTTTATACAAAAGCTAAAGAATGTTATAGCAATAGATATACTCGTCTACTTAAAATGGAGTTCATCAAAAGATGCTTCCCCAGAGCATATAGCAATCCAAGTCATAAGCAACTATCACCAAGAGGACAAGCCTATTTCAGGTACCATGGAGAAGGCACAGGGCAGACATCAAAAAGCTGATTTCAGGTTAAGACTGAATGAGTGACTAGCTCCGGTCAAAGATATTAGCTACCAGGCCAGACACAGTGACGTTCAAAATAGGTCACACAGCACCCACATACAACAGCTATTCCCCGAGCTACAAGCTGAGCACACCTTACCCAAAGTGGTTGGGACAATTTCAGTTTCAGATATGGAGTATTGGCACAGACTTTACCAATTTCGCATCCTAATACAAAGTGTGACACAATCTGAAAGTCTGATGCTCAAAGGCATTTAGGGATTAGGCATGTTTAACCTGCACCTTTCCTGAACCTCTCAAGACTAGTCTTTCAACTGCAACACCAACCAAGAAAAGCCTGAGAAATCCTGTTATGATTTGGGGCAACCACACAGAAGCAGTACATAAAAACATCACAGAAAGGGTGCTGTTTAAGTTCCTGAGGGTATTTTCTATGCATAAGTACTGCTTTAGATAAAACACTCTCAAGTGATTTAACAGATTTTCAACATGCTTTCTCATAAAAAAATTTTAAATAACTTCCAGTTCATTTTTTAACTCACCTGATCATTAAATTCATGGGTTTCCTAATTGTACTTAAACATTTAAAAGTTAATTTTAAGGCAGGCATAGTGGAACACATCTTTAATCCCAGTACTCAGGAGGCAGAGGCAGGTGTGATCTCTGTGAGTTCAAGGCTAGCCTGGTTTACAAAGTGAGTCCAGGACAGCCAAGGATACAAAGGGAAACCCTGTCTCAAAAAACCAAAAGGGGAAAAAAGTTAATTTTAAACTAGGTGTGGTGGCACACACCTTTACTCACAGTGCTTCTTAGAGGCAGGAAAATCAAGAATTTAAGGCCATCCTTAGCTGAAAAGAAAGGTCAAAAACATCCTAAACTACAGGTGACCCTATCAGCTCAAAAAGTAAACAAATAAAAATTAAACAATGAGCCAGGTGTAGTGGTGCATGGCTTTATTAATCCCATTACTTCAGAGGCAGGTAGTAAAGACCCCCTGCTACACAGTGAAACCCAGCCTCAAAAATAAATAAAACAAGGTCAAGTTGAATTTTGGTAATTACGGTCACTACTGTGCTGATCTTATGCAAGAAGCGTGATTCTAGCAGCTTTGTGTTAACTTATTTACATATATACTCAGTTACAGTTAGATCTAAAGGGGACACAACATGAGACAAACTTGTGGAACAAATTTGTTTTCCCGGGTTAACAGAGGCAGCAAAGATGAGTAATTTGTCCAAGGTCACAGGGCTAGAAAGTGGAAAAGCAAGGTTTAATTTTGAGGTGGCCCAAAAGAAAGTTCAACAACTACCATCGATAACAGGGATCTTACACCTTGATACTTCAAGGCACATTTTAGTTGTGGGGAATCTTAAGTCCCTTTCTCACTGGCTGTTTCATCTGCCACATGACCTTGAGGACAAAAACCAAAATAAACTTCATTTAAGAAAGTTAAACAGTATCCATATTAACAAGTGCACTAATGGAAGGAAATCTCGTCTAAGTGCCCCCCCTCCCCCAAGCCAAAAATAAACAAAGCTCTGGTCCATCCTAAAGACTTCAGGTGGGAGGCAAATGACAGTAGGTCATGCGGTGGAGAGAAGTACAGGCACGGAGCTAATCGGACCACTCATTCTGTCTCGTCTACCAGTCCGAGTTCTAATAAAAGGCAACGCAACGGGACTGGGAAGAAAAAACAAAAAACAAAAACAACTCCAAGTTAACAGTGAACCAAGCTTTAAAAGAGAGGTACTTGGGGTCACAAGAAGGATAACCCCTCACTCCAGCTTCAAAGCACCTAGAAATCTCCAAGGCCCGTGTCGGCATGGGCATGTAAGAGACCCAACCGCGGAGGCTGAGGATTTTCACCGCGATGGCCCCAAGAGACTCGGAACTGCTTTTTGTGTATTTCGATGACTCTGAAGCTAATGCCCAAAAACCCACAAAACTTGTTCCTCGGAGGACAAGAGTCCAACAAAGGCCTTCGCGAAGCTCTCTAGCGAGTTGACAAGCTCCAGGAGATCCCGGGAATCGCTGGGAAGGCCCGGGCGCGGGAGCCCGGAGCTCGCCCAGGACCCCAGACTTGGCTCGGGACGCGCCGCGCCTCGCCTTGCCTCGCCTGGGCTCCCGCCTAGCTAAGCCCAGAAAGTCACCTCGACGTCTAAAGTTCGCCGCCAGCTCGGCTGGCTGCCAACGCGCGGCCAGGCTGACAGGAGCAGACGGCCCGGTCCCGGCCAGGACTGGACGCCGCCTCCCGGCCCGCCGAAGCAGCCGATTCCGGGGGGGGAGGGGAGAGGGACCGGGACGCTCCCTCCCCACACCGCCCAGACCCGACCACCACCCCCGTCGGTCGGCCGCTCGCCCACGCGGCTCGCGCACCCCGCGCCACCGCCTCCTCCCCCGAGTTACCTGGAGGCGCCCAAGACCCGCACCTAGTCGCGCTCAGGCGGGAAAAGGGCTCAGCGACACCATCAGCGAAGTGCCCAAAATGGCGGACGTATCAAGCAGGCCTTGAGTTACCCCCGCCCTCCCTCCGGCCACCCCGCAGCCAATCACAGGCTAGGCCCCGCCCCTTTCCCGAAGATCATTGGCCTGTCTCTCCCGCCCCCCAAAACCTATTGGATCGCCCAGCGGCTCCCTCGCCTCCACTCCGATTGGCTTGGAAGCCTTATCAGTCAAACGCAAGAGGAGCATTCTTTTTCCCATGGTCTTGACTAATCCGGAACCTCTAGGACCCCGATGACTGAGAAACAAGTCAGAAATTGGGAGAACCTTGGGCTGGGTCCCTCTGCGCCATAGCAACAGTAGGGCCTCGCGTGACGGACGTTTCGGACCACCAATCCGCGTAGTCAATGCATTTTAAAACAAATGAACCAAACCAATCCCGGCTGTGTAGCTCCGGATGCAAGGGAACCAATGGGGAAGCACAATGACAGCAGGCGGTGGGGCAACGGCCACGGGATAGGGGGTGGGGGTGGGGAAACAAAAACCGGTGATGACGTGAGTCACAACAGGATCTATAGCGGAAGTTAATCATGGCTGGGGAATTAGCTCAAATGGTAGAGCGCTCGCTTAGCATGCGAGAGGTAGTGGGATCGATGCCCGCATTCTCCATGGTGTAATTTTATGAAAGACCACCTGTCACTTCAGACACGCATTAGTGGCGTCCCCAAAAAATGAGGTCAGCGTCGAGGGTTCTCTAATACAAAACAGACCCTTAGAAAAGGGTACCAGGATCAAACTTTTGTCACAGAGAAGAATTTACACGTGATTTTTCCCCAAATGCTACTGTTCCACCTAACGTACCATACATTTGCCGCGCCCCAGAGCTGAGGTCCTGGACCTCTGGATCTCCACTCCCAAGCCTCCCCTGATACCCTCGGCAGTTCCCACTGTGATGGTTAATCCCAGTTATTATTTGAGCTTAGCACAAGCATTCATTCCTCTCTACCTCCTGGCCGGATGTGGTTGGCAGACTCCCATGCCTGCTGCCATAATGGCCTAACCTTGGAACTTTGAGACTAGATGTACCCTTTCTCCCTAAAGTCGCTTTTGTCAGAATATTTTATCACAGCAACAGGAAGAGATATTACGATGCTTCCCTTATGTCTCCACAGGTTCAGAGTGGTCGGGACAGTTCAGGAGCACTGCAGCTGCTCACCAACATCAACAAGGTCTCTTCTGACCTTGGAAGTCTCTCATGAAGCAGGCTTTCCCATGCCATCAGGAAAACAAGTGACCAACATGATCAAACTAAGGGACAGAGTCTTCTGAGAAAGTAGTATGTCATAAGACAGGACAGAGCTCCAGATCCCTAGGGTATTGGTGGTATGGAGAGAGGAAAGGCGTGACAAAAGGGGGAAAGGGGTTGGAACTTCAAAGGCGGGAATGGCCCAGGTGTAATGAGAGACTGGATGGCCTGGAATGACAATGCTCACACCTCAGGCCTGCACAGCTCTCCCAGCAGGTCCAGCAGTAACCCAGTCGTGTTGGCTTGTCCAGGGATTCACTCCCTGACAGTAGGAAAGCACAGTTTGTCTTCTGAGCAGCGTCTTCTCTAGGCCGCCTCTAGACATCCATCCCCTGGGAAAAGTGACAGAGCCTAACCCTTGGACTGGAAGATACCTTCCCCAGGTTACCAATCTCTCTACCCCTGTCCTTTACACAGGGGCCAGCATGCCTGAGTCCTCTACCTCACTCAGTCTGGCTCTAAATTCCACTGCCAGGGTAGCAAGAGAGGACTGTACAGTTATGCAAACCCACCCTGGCTTCCAGTCCACCTTTCAGGATAGCTGTGGCTGGAAGCAGACTCCAGGAAGAGTTCATTGCTAGTAGGTTCACAACAGCATAATATAGGTCTGCATTTTACACGCTAGCTATGGTTCAGAGATCATTCAGACACCAGAGGCCATGTAGGGGTTGGGAGACCTTGGCCAGGTGACCTAACCTCTCTGACTCTCCAGTTCTCAGGAGTGCAATGATAGTATCTACCAGCCTATGTCACACCCACCACTCCAGGCAGTTAGAGGCAACAAACGTTAAGTGGATCGGAGAGGCTAGAAGCCTTGCCTGAGGCCACACAACCTGTGATGAGCATTGTTAAAACTGAGACCTACTAATCCCAGCATTTAGGAGGCAGAGGCCGGTGGATCTCTGAGTCTAAGGGCAGTCTGGTTCACAAAGCAAGTCCAGGACAGCCAGGGCTGTTACACAGAGAAACCCTGTCTCAAAATAACAAAAGCAAAGCTGAGACCTATTGATAAAGAGCTAAGGAGGCAGAAAGTTCAGGGCAGGGCAACAGTTAAAGGGTGGGTCATGGCTGGAAGGAGCAGCTTTAGGGCTGGTGCTGTGCAAAGTCCAGATGCTAACCAAACCAGCCCTCGGGATGAGTCAGCCAGCGGGATGAGTCAGCCAGCGGCCCACCAAACCAGCATCCCTTCAAGTCATTTGTAGTGAAAGCACCTGCTGGCATCTGCTTTGCATTCCTTTCTCCCAGACTCAGGTGGGTTCTAGGGACTTACATATTATAACTAAGAGATAATCCACCCCCTCCCTCAGGCCTGGCCAGACACATTGAAGTCAGGGAGGGCGTCCTAGGGAAGGAGGTACCCGAGCCTGAAGCCCACCTGCCAGCCCCGTCGAGCCATGGAAGCCTGAATCAGAGGAATGACTGACTTGCAAGCTTTGCCTTGACCCAGGTTGACCTTGGCATCTGAAAACTTGCGGGTTTGATGGGCCTCATCTCCCCCTCCTCCCCCCCCCCCCCCCCGCTCTCTGTCCCATTTTCAACTCACTTCCTTCTGGAGTTTAATGGTTCACTTTTCAGCCCATTTTGAAGAACCCACACATAAGATTTTTTAAAGTCTGATCAGTAGAAAGTACAGTGGAAAGAGGGACTGTCACTCCCTAAACTTCAGGAGCAAATACAGAGTTGCCAATCTGAATTCATTGAGGTAATAATTTAAAAGCAAGCAAACAAGCAAAACCCCTCTGATTTCCCAAAAGGACGTTCTAACATACCCGTCGTACTGTAACAGAAAGAGGAGCTCTGCATTGAACCTTTAAGTTGGATAAGTTCACCCTGAAGGAAGACACCCCAGTGTCTTTCATTCTGATGGCTTATCCTCCACACTCTGCTAACACAGACCCAGAGATGAAATGAGACCATTACTGTCCTTGCAGAGAACAAGGTCCAGAAGGGCCAGGCTGGCATACAGGCTGTTGCTGGGTCAGGTCAAGAAGTCCTGAGGTTTAAGAGGAGGAACCAGAGTCTCCTATGGGACCTTAGCAGTCAGTCGGTCACCCACTTAGCCTTGAAGTTCAACTCTCTTTCCCTCCTGTGTTTACAGTGGGAGGGTTGGGGAAGGCCCGGACTTCCCTACATAGATGGCTGACAGCTGCCAAGTCTGTGAAAAGGAGGCCTCTGGGCATGGTGACCACTCTGTGCCTGTCAAGCTCCTGGGGAAGGAAGTGAAGGAGACACTTGAGTGGAGTGAGACTGTGGCTTGAGATCCACAACAGAACACAGGCACGAAGCCAATGAGGGGTTGGAGGGTGGGACTCCAGCCCTGATCTTTTGAGAATAAGCTAAGTGGAATCCAAGCCCCACTAAACTTCAAGAACCTGGGTAGGGGGAAAAATGCCCCAAGACCTAGTCACGTGGACTGTTTAGTTGCCCAAGATGGACACTGCCTCAGTGGCTCAGGGCGGATCTAGATATAGACCAAGGGCTGCTGGCACAGGACAGACAGTAGTCACAGTCTCAGGGAGCAGGGATGTGCTGAACTGAAGGTCTGCTGAAGGAGAGGCTGTTACCAATAGGAAACCATTGGTATCCCAAGGCCTCAGGGAGGTGTGAGGAAGATGAAGGGAGGAGGCTGTCACCGAAGAGGGGAGCAGATGAACAGGTTGGGTAGAAGGTGACAGAAACAATTCTGTTCCTATTGAGTACAAACAACAATTTCCACCCAAGCCTTGGTTTCCTCAGCAACAAACGGGACTAGGCTGCTGCGAAGCTAAATTGCTGAGTAAATGTTTATACCACCGCAGCTCAGACATCAGCTCCTTCAGAAAGCCTTCTTGTCTCAGGACCAAGATGCCCTGCATGGGGTGGGGTGGAGTGGGGCACAGGGCCTTCCTCATAGTTTTTAAATATCTCTGTATCTCTGGATGTTGAGCACTGGATGGGAGCTGTTTTCCTCCAAATTAAAACATCCCTTCTTGGAGGGAGCACCTACTAGCAGACTCAGGAAGGACAAGAAACTTGTAAGGCTCAGAAGTAAACAAAACTCAAAAGCCTCAGGAAGCACCTGAAACTTAACAGGATTCACAAGCTCCCTCTCAAGGTTATACATACAAGCTTAATGGCTGAGGAGAGGAGATGCTCCAGCTCTACAGCTGCCTGCAAGCTGAGCTCCAGGGATGCAGTATTAATGAGTCGTGCCCCATGCTGAAGCAGGCTTCTCAGTGATATAGTTGTTTTTGAGTCCCCCCCCCCCCCACTCCTGTGAGTAAATCTAGTAAACTCACTGGTTCACTAAGCAAGACACGTGATACTGTTCTTGGGTCACCATCAATGCCCTATCTGGAAAAAGAGATCATATTCTTGTCCTCCTAGAAAAATTCTGAAAATAGAGAGGAGCCCCGCTAGCTGATCGGAGGCTCCCAGTAAGCATGTGACTGAAGTGTAGGACTCTGTATGCATCAGCCTGACCCTGCCTTGGTCCCTTGTAGGTGATGACCAGATTGGCTCCTAGTGAACCACAAAACCAGAAAGAGGACCAGAAGCCTCTGAGCACCAGCCAACATCCTTAGACATATAATAACCAATCCACTTGGGGGAATGAGATTCCCTAGCCATGTAATAGCTCTATCTGCAGACAGTATTGCCCACAGTACTGGGAGAGAGGGCTGCAGAATGTGACTTGACCCTTTCCCTGTCCTTAGACATATAATAACCAATCCACTTGGGGGAATGAGATCCCTAGCCATGTAATAGCTCTATCTGCAGACAGTATTGCCCACAGTACTGGGAGAGAGGGCTGCAGAATGTGACTTGACCCTTTCCCTGTTCAGGCAGCTGCCAAGGGCCAGCAGCCCAAGTTCTTCCTTTCCTACTCCTTGCCAGACCCTGGGCAGGATGCATGGATGGCAGAGGGAAATTAAGGATGCTTGTTGTCCTGTTCCCATTGCAGGAATCGTCTCTTAACCCAGCTCAGTCAGAGAGTCTAGGCTGGGAGCTGAATCTCAGTGACTGCCTTGGGGCACATGGCTCAAATGAGAGGCCGGCAACTCTGGGTGCTTGGACGCCACAGGCAAATTGGCGGCAGGAGTTCTGCTCTTTGGACATACGAGTTTCCCTCTGGCTCTGCCAATTTGTGCAATAAACTTAGGCCTGCCCATTACCTGTGAGCTTTATTAGGTCACAGCCTCTGTTTTTACAAAGGACCAGCCCTGCCATTGGGCCATCTCCTCTGGCACTGTTGCAAAGAACTCTTTAGAGGACCACCAGTAGCAGAAGTCAACTAGATCCGCTCCTGACTGCCCCCGTCTACAGAAGACCCCAAGCTCTCAGTGGCTGAACCTGCAAGTCAGCCCACCTTTGTCAGTACCATGCTGACCATCATCCTGGGGGACTCCTGTCCAGGAGAGCAACTCTGGTATGTTCTTGCAGTGAAACCAGGTACTTGCACTTCCCTAGACCTCTCTCTTACTGGCCTCCCCTCCCTCCCCTGCCTTTACCTCTCTCTGCACTTCCAGCCCCCTTAGAGTCCCTTGGAGTAGGTCAAGGATTCAATTTCAGGACTCGTTGGAAAGCCAGAGACCTTTAGATTTTTCTCTTTCAGTTCTTAGGTGTTGCCACACCCAATACTGAGTGTGGTCCTTTTCTCCCCAACACCACTGTTGTGATAGGACATGACCTATCCCCTTTGACCTTCAGGACACTTCAAGAGTCACCACTCTCCTCATTCTATGCTACAACTTACTTCTGCACCCATCACAGACAGGAGAGCCTCCCCATGACAGGGGGCAGGCTCTGCATGTTTATCTGTGCCACCCAGGCAAAATGACAGACTTCAGGTCCTGCTGGCTGAATGCCTCTGAGGACAAGAGGCACTTTCTCCAACATGACCAGAGCAACTACAGTCTGGCAGAGTGACACTCACAGCTCCATCTCAAGGGGGTCTGCACAGATGGGACAGTCAGCAGGGCTGCCCTGACCTCTGGTCCTCACGACTGACACCAGGATGAGCCAGCAAGTATGCCAACACAGCTTGAAGCCCAGGAACACAGCATGCAGGGTCCAGTGCAAAACGGGAAATGCCCTGAGCCTTTGAGCAGTATGTGACATGGCATTCTGTATAGGTCAGTTTACAAGGCTGGCTGGACCTATGTACTGGCCTGTCTCTGCCTGAAGGAGCTTGACAGAGACACCCATGCACAGAAGGACATTCGTACAGCAGTCATCTAGTTGGGGTGAAATCCATTCTTTGGGAACAGGCAACTCAAATACTCACAGGGCACAAAAGAATGGCAGTTATGTTTTAAAAAATTAAGTTTATAAATATTTTCTCCACTGTACAAAGTTTTCCCAGCCCTGCCCACCCCATCACTGTTCACAGTTCTCATTTTTTTTAAAAAAATCCCAATTATATTTATTTTTTAAATCATAAAATATATTTTTCCTTTGTTCATATTTAAAAATATTTACAGGGAGGCAGCGAGGCTGGGGTGGACGGCCAAGGTCAGGAGGAGTCCGTGCAGGGTGACGGAGGAGGAGGGAAGAGGTGGCAGTAGCTTCTCTCAGTGACAGGCGAGGGCGGGCAGCTGTCCTCTGCTGACAGATACTGGCTGTGGGGAGTGGGCGGGGGTGGGTAGGGGTCTGAGTCCGAATTCAAGTCCAGGTAGTATTTGCTGGTCTTCCAGCGACTGGTGCTGTAGTCGCTGTCACACACATCTGTGCTGCAAGGTGTAGTTGGGGGTGCCATGCCTCGAATGATGTAGGGCCTAGAGGGAACAAAGAGGAGATTCACAGGTATGCCTGGCCCTGTGTGCACAAGGCCCTTGAATTGCTGGTCCTTGGCAAGTTTTACAGGGGGTAGACTTGCTGGGTGGCCTAACCTAGAGTTCACTCTCTCCCTGTCTGCCTCCACAGCCAGTGTTTGGTAAGAACTAGATCCCTGGCCCCTTTCCAGACAACAGGTCAGCAGAACCTGCTGGCTGACTTTGGCAGGAGCTACTTAACCTCTAAACTTCTGTTTCTCAAAAGGAAACACCCCTGCCTGTTCATATGCCCGTGTGAGGGTGCATGTACTCATGTGTATGGAGGTGAGAGGTTGAACTCAGGTGTCTTCCTCTATCACTGTCCACGTTAGCCTTTGAGGCAGGAGCTCTTACTGAACCTGGTGCTCACTAATTTAGCTAGACTGGCTGCCCAGTGGGCCCCCAGAATCTATTGTCTCTGCCTCCCCAGCTTTTCACCATGTGTAATCTTTGACTCATTCCTAATGCTTGCGTGATGAGTAATCTCCCCAGCCCCAACCTTATTTCCTAAGAGGCTTGTAAGGATGATATAAGACTTGACATGGAACATGCTAGAAGCATATGTGCCTACAGGAGAAACTGTTTAATAGCTAGCTGGGTGTGGTGGCGCACACCTTTACTCCCAGCACTCAGGAGGCAGAGGCAGGTGGATCTCTGTGAGTTTGAGGCCAGCCTAGTT
>CAJQZJ010037474.1:3627107-3644364 GCA_907164525.1 Lophiomys imhausi
GGAGGCAGAGGCAGGTGGATCTCTGTGAGTTTGAGGCCAGCCTAGTTTACACAGTGAGTTACGGGACAGCCAGGGCTGTTACACAGAGAAACTCTGTTTGAAAAGCAACAAAAAAAAAAGTGCTTAAAAACTGGGTGGTGGTGGCGCACGCCTTTAATCCCAGCACTTGGGAGGCAGAGGCAGGTGGATCTTTGTGAGTTTGAGGCCAGCCTGGTCGATAAAGTGAGTCCAAGACAGCCAGGGATACACAGAGAAACCCTGTCTTAGAAAAACAAAAGAAGTGCTTAACAGGTACTGACCACAGTGTTCTCCCCTGTGGCCACTGAGAACCTGTAGTTTGGACTGCAGGGACAGTCGTGTCTTAAGGTAAAGCACCCTGACCTTGGTGATGTCTCCAAGCCTCCCAGTAGCTGCCTGCATCCAGCAGAGACCCAGAGACTCCGTGTCAGGCCCTGTGTCCTGAACTCACCAAGACAGGGATCATGGTTTGTTTCAGAGCCTGGTCCCACCACGTTGGGGTTACTGTGTGCAGGACCGGGAAGCTGAAATAACACCAGCACACACCTTATGGAACTCAGTATACCATGAAGGATGATGCCTTGGAGTAGGACCCAGAGCAAAGGCTGTAAGACGGGAGACTCCGGAGACTAGGCATGGGTAGCTCTAGTCTGGGGACAGTGGCAGACAAGGCTGCAGAGTCAGTGACAACCCTAGGTTCGCAGTGCAAGCTGCATGTTATACTTTGACACTCGGAAGCCACTGCAGGTACTTGAGCATCAATGCAGAAGGGGCTGCATGCCTGGAACAAGTCTAGTCCGAGAGTTCACAGATATAGCCACTAGATGGCAGGGAGGGCCACCCTGGAAGGCCCAGTAGGCCAGAGACTCAGGATGGAGACTGCGTGGTCTAGAGAGACACCAGAGTTCTTTCAGGTCTACAAGCTGGTAGAGCCTGGGCCCTCTCTACAGACAGGTGGCTCCCCTGGGGCTGAGACCAGAGTACCTAGAGGGTAGCCCTGTTAGTTTTGCCCACCCCTGCACCCTGATTAGCTACTCCAACCACAGCAGTACACAGTGATCCTCTTCCCGTGTATTCTGGGGCCACTGTTACAAGGTGTGAGTTCTCTGAGCAATGGGAGCTGTTTTCATCAAAGTGGCTGGCCTGTGTGCAGGAGTCCTCATCTGCTATTCTGCTCACTACTGACATTTCCGCACAGAAGTGGCTGGAGAGGAAACTGGACCCTCACCTGAGATTCCAGTGGCTCCCTCCCTGTACCTCCCAGCCATTTGCATATAACTCTGCTCTAATTGTATTTGGTCTAGGGTCTCTGGAAGATTTCCTGAAGGAAAACTCTATCTATGCCAACATCACCTATGCTGGAGAAAGAATTTCCAATGTGGCATCTTTTTTGGCTGAGGGTGTGTGTGTCACCGTATCCCTCTAAGATAGACCAAGAAACTCTCTAGTTCCGGAATTGTCATTTAGTTTATTATTGGGACCTTTATGAAGAAGAGTAAGCTAGGTATTTACATGACCCTGATATTAGAAATGCACATAACAACAAATTGGTCTGAGAACCCCAATATAGGTAACTTGGGGGTCAGAGTCAGGCTGAGCCAGCTTTTGGAGTTCCTAGGTTCAGATAGGCTACTGTCTGAGAGATGAGCAAGAATTATTTCTTGGGCTGGAGAAATGACTCTGTGGTTAAGAACATGTACTGTTGGGCTGGAGAGGTGGTTCAGAGGTTAAGAGCACTGGCTGTTCTTCCAGAGGTCCTGAGTTCAACTCCCAGCAACCACATGGTGGCTCACAGCCATCTACATTGAGATCTGCTGCCCAGGCATATATGTAGAGCAAATACTGTATACATAATAAATAAATAACTAAATGTTTAAAAAAAAAAAGAACATGTACTGTTCTCGCAGAGGACCAGAGTTCGATTCCTAGCACCCACATCACGTAGCTCATAATCACTTGTAACTCCAGCTCCAGGAGATGCCTCTGATCGCAGGAACATGTACACACACAAATGCACAAATAATAATAAAAATAAAAATAAAAATAAAATCATCCTTACAGAGGTCACAAGTGTCAGGATCTCACTAGGGCTAGCACTATACCTCTTTGTAAACATACATTTGAGCCTCTGAGGCCCTGGCACCATGGTGGCCAGGGGCCACAGCTAGGCTGGGACACAACAGGGCCTGGAGCCTGAGTCCTGGGTCCTAAGCACTGATTTCCCCAGAATGGGACAGTTCTGGGTGTAAATTCTTCTGGATTCCTTTAAGGCCATGCTTCAGGTGACCCAAGTGACAGAGAAACACATTAAAAATATATATTCGCTTGGTGTCTGGACAATAGTTAGTCAGTACTGAGCTTACACACCGAAGCAGCCCCAAGGACCCAGAGAGTGGAGGGAACCCACCGGACACATGCCATCGAAGATGAAGATAAGGCCCTTCTCCCTACATAGGGAAGGCGGGGATGGGCTCCTACCTGTATGGTCTGGTGGTGGCCGGGATGTTTGAAGAGTAAAACATGTCCATGTTGTATAGGGAGGGGTCTGTGGCCGGGGAAGGTGGTGGGTTCAGGATCTAAGGAGGATGAGAAGGGTTTTGTTACTCCAAGCCTCCCTTGGCTGAACCATTCCTTCAGCCTGCCAGCCTGGGGTCTGGGGCTCTGTTCTCAGCCCATGGTCCCCAAAGTCCTTCTAGAGCTAGTGAAACTTAGAAGGCAGAGGGATAACATCAGCCATCTCCTCCAGAGGTGGTGTGGTGGTGGCCAGAGGCATGGAGACAGAATTGCTTTCAACCCAGATGTCCTTGTTCCTCTCAAGTATTACTTTGCTGGCCTGTAGAGACCTGTCAGGTCCATGACTGAGCATCTGGACACATGACCAGATGCTCAGTCATGGACACAAAGGGGAAGGTGTCGGCAAGAGCCCTTGCTTCCTGCATCAGCACTCCTGTTGGCCCCAACCCCAGCAGTAGGTATCTCGGCAGAGCCAGCGTGTCCACCTGCCCGTGTGCATCTCTCTGCTCCCTTCTGCTGATGCACTTGACTCTCACTCCTGACTCTCCTGCCATTGTCTGTGACCTGGCTCCTCCTCAGGATGATTTTTCCAACAGAGGATGGATGATGAGGAAGTCACGGCCCTACCCCTTTCTCATGGAGCTTTGCACATGGCCACTCACCCTGGCTGTGATGAGAATACAATAAACTAGACTGTAAGGATTTGCTTTATTGTGAATGTGTGCAGACACCCCTAAATATGTCTCTGATTAGATCCTGAGTGCTATGCCTAATCAATGAATCAATCCTAAATGAAAAATAATATGAAGGCACTTGAGGTGTGAAGAAGTAGGAAAAGGGGCCTACTTGGAAGAAGTAGGTACCTGGAGGAAGTAGGTCCCTTGCCCCAGCCCCTTTCTGAAGCGCTTCTGCCCCTATCCCTCACCACCATGATGCTTGGCCCAAGAAACTCCAGGCTGAAACCCTTGAATCCCTGAAACCAAGGAGCCAAAATATCCACTCCTTCCTTTAAGTTGTTTGTGTCAAGTATTTCCTCATAGTGATACTTTTTTTGTTTTGTTGTTTTTCCAGACAGGGTTTCTCTGTGTATCCCTGGCTATCCTAGAACTCACTCTGTAGACCAGGCTGGCCTCAAACTCACAGAGATTTGCCTCCTGAGTCCTGGGATTAAAGGCGAGCGCCACTACACTGGGCCACTACACTCGGCCAGTGATACATATTTTTAATCCTGCACTAGACTAGTGGAGTGTCCACACCAACAAACGGTCTTGCAAGTGTAGCCCTCTGCTGGCAGGAAGGGGAACTGTTCCCTGTAGCAACAGAAGTCAAAATGATAAACCAAGTCACCCTGATAGGTGCCAAGATTCAGGCACTAAGATTGGGTCAGCTCCCAATGACCCCCACTCCCACTTGTGACATAGAAGAAACAGTGCCGGGGCATATCATGTGCAACCCACTGAGGAATAAGTCAAGGTGTGGTCGCCATGCACAGGCTCCCAAGGGATGCGCTAATGTGGAACATCCAAGGCACACTGAGCACAGGCCACGGAGGAGATAGATAAGCATTGCCCTATCAGCAAAGACCAAGCTCAGAGAGGACTCTTCAGGCGCCCTTACTTTCCTTTACTAGATCCTGTTAACTTACATATGTGTGTGTTTATTTATTTGAGGCAGTGTCTCATCATGTAGCCCTGGCTTGGCGGGGAATTCACTACGTAAACCAGGCTGACCTGAAACTCCCTAATGTCAACTAGGCTACCCTGGAAATCATCATTTAGACCAGGTTGCCTTCGAACTCAGATATCTGCCTGTCTCTGTCTCCCAAGTACTGGATTAAAGGTGTACACAAGTTTGCTGAATTTTATTTACTTTTAAAATATTTATTTATTATATATACAGTGTTCTGTCTGCATGTACGCAGGCCAGAAGAGGGCACCAGATATCATTATAGACAGTTGTGAGCCACCATGTGGTTGCTGGGAATTAAACTCAGGACCTCTGAAAGAACAGCCAGTGCTCTTAACCTCTGAGCCATCTCTCCAGCCCCGCTGAATTTTATTTTTGAGACAGGCTCTAACCATGTAGTGCAGGCTGGCCTCATATGAATGGCAAACCTCAGACTCAGCCACTCATGTGCTGGGATTATAGGCATGAGCCACATGCCCAGCTAAAACTGTCCCAGCAGCTAGCCTCAGGGTACTACTGTTCTCTGTATGTGTGGTACTAGGAACTGAATCCAGAGCTTCAAGCATGCTAGACAAGTGCTCTACCATGTGCTGTTGAGAGAAGGTCTAATACTGTTTCTGACACATTGAATTCAATGCTGAGATCTGGTTACCACCCCTTCTGAGGTATTCTCTTGATTGGTTAATAAAAGATGCTTATGGCCAATTAGCTGGGCAGAAAGAGTATAGGAAGGCGGGACTTCCTGAGATCAGAGCAGGAACTCAACACACACAGACACTCTCTCTTTTTCCACCAGGAGACACAGAAGGAGACAGACTTCTGGAGAAGGCTGGAAGGTACTCGCAGGCACATGGTGGTTTGGGATAAGGTGATCCGATCCGGGTTAACCAACTTAGAGTAGCTAATTGAGAGTCTGCTCAGCTAAGGGCTAAGCGTTAAAACATTAAAGGTCTTGGTGTATTTAATTATTGGGGAAAAGACTGCGGCAGCTTATAGGCCCCAAGTCCAAGCAGTCCCAGGCCATTGGACTTCCAGACTCTCAGACTCCCCTTGAGCCCAGGCGAATCTCCCACCAAGCTGCTGGTAATTCTACCAGCCTAATATAACAACTTATATTAATTAACAGAGTTTAGGTTTCAGGTGGTGTAGGCTACCCTTGGTCCTGGGGCTCTTTCTCCAGGATAAGTTAGGCAACCGCTTAAGGCACTCAGGCCAGGCCACCTGCTCCTCTGCCAAGCTGCCGGCTACTCTGCCGGCCTAATCTTACCGTTTATACTTACTAATAACTAAATTAATTAATTTGCAGTTTCAATGTGCTACAGCCCCAACCTGTCTTATGTGTAAATTAGTAAATTCCATGTTCAAAGGACTGTCTGTGTTCTGATTACAATACTAGACTACAGTTACACAACTTCTTACCATCTGAGAAACTGGGGGTGGGAAGTATTATCTCCTGTAGTTGAACATAAATCTACAATGACCTAAAACTCAGGTTTAAAAAAAAAAAGACAGTTTCTTCTTGGTGGAGAAAATTAAGTTCATACCTTACAAACATATAAATTACCACTCAGAATACACAGAAAAACCCTCCTACAAAAGTTAGGGGTGAGAGGCAGGTGGATTTTTGTGAGTTCGAGCCAAAGCGAGTCCAGGACTGTAGGGAGTTAGATAAATTAGATTTAGAAAATATATAGGGGTTTCTGATACTGTCTCTTAATTCGGGCATGAAGATCATTATCAATTATCAGCATGTGGACTAAAAACAGGAAACAAACAGGAGACTTAATAGACTGAAAAACAAGGTTGAAGACAGGAAAAACAGGAAATACTCAATGGACTGAAAAACAAGGTTGTCAGAAAAACAGGAAAGACTTAATGGACTTAAAGAAACAAAGTATCTGGCCTGACATTGTTTTCAGCTGCTAAGTGGGCGGAGCCCAAATTAAGCTGAAACAGAGTTCCTCCTATTTAAGGACAGTGCATGGAGCCCAAAAGTAGAAGAGGTCCCTGATGCTAGAGAGCTCTGAGAGTCCTGCTGAAAAAAGTGCTGGCCATCATTTGATGGCCAGATCTCCCTGAGGCAGAAAGAAGCTGGTGAGCAAAGAAAGCCTGAGCAATACACCAAAAGGCCAAGGACTAAACCCTGTGTCTCAGCTTTTGCCTAGAGGGGTTTGATCTGTCCAAACAGTGGCCTAAAGGAAACTATGCCTGGCTTTAAGGACTCTGAGGTAGAGTGGCAGAGTTGCTGATGCGAAGGGGCTGGGGTCTCCCAGAGAGAAGAAAGCATCAAGCCTTATTTAAGGTGAGACTGCAATAACCAACTTACCCTGACGAACCTGCATCTGAGAGATCCAGAAAAAGGACTGCTAAGTGCGTTAAAGAATCTACAACAAAGACTGTGTTCCTGACGACTGAGGACCTGCCCCAGAGACTGTATCATTCTAAAAGGTTAGAAAAATAATTATCAATAGGTTTAGTGGATAGGTTAAAGGGGTTGTAGGAATTTATAGGATTAATAGTTAAGAAATTGTTGGTGTTTGTTATAAGTGAATATAATAATAAATAAGTGTTAAATAATAATTAAAAAATTCGGTTACACAGGACAGCCAGGGCTCTATTACACAGATAAATCATGTCTGGAAAAACAAACAAAACAAAAAAAAAACAAAAAAAAGCTAGGGTGGTGGCACACGCCTGTAATCGCAAGCACTATGGAGGCTGAGGCAGGAAGGTGAGGTCAAGGCCATGGTGGAGCAGGTCCTGTCTCAGAATACCGTAACAATACCTCCGAAGAGTTCACAGGGTATTGTCTCCTGGAGGTTCTGTTTGACCTGGGGCTCCTTTGCCAGCACTGAGACAAACAGGGCTGCAGACCTGTGACTATGCTCGGCCCAGTGAGTGCAGGGCTGTAACTCAAGAGAGGTGGCTCTGGGAGACCTCTGCCAGCAGAGGTGGCTATGTGAGGCTTCAGAGAGTGCAAAACCAGGGGGGTATTCTAAACTCCAGATGTCTGGATATCCAGACTCTGGAGCTTAGAAGACTCAGCTCCTGTCCTGTCACCAGAGATAACACTGTCCTCAGCCCTATCCACCCAGGATTTGGGGAGGCATGATTAGGAGATGACAACACAGACAAGTGACACCCCAAAGGGGGAAAGGTAAACCCTTGGCAATACGAGGCTCCCTGGGGAGACCCTGAAAGAAGCACAAGGGACTGTTCTCACCTTTGTGCAAGCTGCAAGACCTGGGTTAGGGAGGAAGCATAGTGCTTTTCTGGGAAGCTGGAAGAATTTCTAGAAGGTCTGCCACCCAGGAAGTCCTTGGAGCCATTGCTGATGGGAGAGTCTCCCACTGCCACCCATTTACCTGCCTGCCTCACTCACCGGTGGATACATTGTGGCCTTTGTGCTGGACGAGCTGCTGGATGAGGCCCCGGTGACGTGATTCCGGTCATAGAGGGGTACACTGCCCCGCCCCCCCCACCAGGCTCATGGAACTCATCATGGACTTGCTACATGGGATGCCTGTAGAAAGAGCAAGGCAGGTTTAGAATGAGCAAACTCCCACCTCAGGTTCTGATGCCAATGCGATTCCTTCTCGGGTGGGCGTGTCCCAGCTGACATTGTCTACCTCTCTCCAGGGCAAGCTATCCAGGTATTTATAAAGCACACAGACTCAGAGTAACTCTTGGGAAGCCTGCAGAAGGGAACCCTATAGGGGATGAGAACAGAGCATATGACACATATAGACCCCCGCATCCTGAGAATGCTGGGATAGTGATGCTATTGCAGCCCACAACAAGTCCTGCCCTCCAGTCCCACCAAGAATCAGGTCACATTAACCTCTGGACATGGCAGTTCCAATGAGGCTTAGTGACAGAACAGGTCAGGAGAAAGGGGGCCAAGACTGCAGAGGTTTAGCAGTCTCTGTAATGGCCCCAGAGTGAACAGACACTTTTGGCCCTCACAGGGCATGGACACAGGTACATCATGCTACTGATAGGATCTGAAACACAAAGGGTCACCCCTGGGTACTTGCAAACACAAACTGTATTTCTGTGGATGGCCCTCCAAGTTCTTCCCAGACAAGTCAACCAAACCACCCCATCACTGAATGAATACTGCAGGCTCCTTACCTGGGAAGGGACCGTGCTGTGAGCCACCTGGGGCTATGAAGTTGAGAGGCACGTGAGGGGTTCCGCTGACATACTCATGGGGAAAGGGCCCATTGGCCCCCGTGTAGCGTTGGCACATCACACGCTGGCAGACAAAGTAGACCCCACCCATGACAAAAAGGGAGAGGATGATGCCAATGACAGGCCCGATGGCGCTGCTGTGGGCTGGGATGTCATCGGATGGTGGCTTGTTGATTTCTGTCGGATAGGGAAAGTTCACTCACATTAATACCAAAGTGATGGCCTCCCATGGGAAACATGCTGTGAACCCTAGAGAGGCTGGGGACAAGGGGTATGCGTCACTTTGGGGCCACTGCCTGCTGTTCCTGGGCCTGCTGGGGGGCTCACCCTTCTTCTCCAGTTGGCTAACTGTGCTTCCTTCCCAATGGCCCTGAGCTGTGCTCACATGGCTCTGCCAGCAGTCCACTTGATGGAGGTTGGCAGCAAGTATTCCCGAGTTAACCCTTGCCATGGTAGAACAGAGCTGGGATGGGTGAACTGGAGTTGGGTGTGAACAGCTGGGTGCCAGTCTACAAGGGTCTACTGGGGACAGAGCAACTCTTATATCATCTCAATAGCAAGACCACCAGAATGAGAAGGACATGTCCCTGATTCAGCTGGCAAGAGTGTGTTTACCTTGGGACCCAACAGTCCTACAACATCAACTCCATTCCTTCCTAACTGCACAACATGAAGGAGCTGAAAGAAACCTTCTGTCTCAGAGGATGGAGCCTGAGTGTGGGGAGTGTCACCAAGCACACCAGGCCTATGGAAGCCCATGCACAGTCCTCACTATGAATTCATTCAGGCATACCCGCACCTGCCCAGCAGAAGAAAGAGGACATCATCTAAGCTAGGCCACTTAAGAGTCAGGGCCCAAAGTGTCTAATGTGATGATATCCAAGTCTATAGGGAAGACTGCCCTCTCCCCATGTGCCCTCCTCTCGGAGTAGAATTCTAAGCTCTGGTCCCTATGCAGCAGAGGGAGTAGCCCCAGGTGGCAAAGCATATCTCTCTGGAATTCCACTCCCTTCTGTCTCCATTGACAGCCTCTAGGAATGGCTGGCACTGACACTCACATCCTTGGGTTCAGTTCACATTACTCAAGGAATATGTATCGCATATGCATAAGAATACACGTGTGTACAATGTATACACTTCATGTTTCTTGGGCCACATACAAGCTCAGCGCTCCTGGCTATGGAGCAGATGGTCTGTAGTAAGGTCCCAGTGGCAAAAGTGTGACTACTACTCGGATCTGAGGCACAACAGCTCACAGCGAGGCAGACTCCCAAGTAGGCACCCTCTGTGCTTCTGGCCTGGCCAGCACTACATCCCCAGTGAGGAAACTCCACAGCTCAGCCTTCCCATTCCAGCTGTTGCCTCTCTCTGATGTCAGTGCCGTCAACTTGACAATCTAGAATCATCTGAGAAGACAGCCTCAGGGAGGGACAGTCTAGAACAGGAGGCCTGTGGGTACACGGAAAACTGTCCTGATGACATTAACTGATGTGACACCACCCAAACTTCCGGATTTAGGCCCTAAATTGTGTAAGAGAAGGGAAAGAGAGCTGGGCAGTAGGTATGCCTGAATGAATTCATTTTCATCATCCCCCCCACCATGGGTGTAATTTTAATCTCCCCACAATGACGGACCGTAACCTGGAACTGAAGCCAAGTAAACCCGTTTCCCCAAGATGCTTTTGGTCAGGGCATTTCACCACAATAACGAAAGGAAACTGGAAACATCCACTAAACGAAACATCCTCCCGGGTACCTCAGGTCCCACAGCCCCACCCAACCTTGGTGCCAGACCCCATCCCCCTGGGGAACCTGCCTGAAGCCACTCACCACACATGAGCTCATCAGATCCATCAGCACAGTCAGGGAAAGAATCACACTGCTGCTTGATGAGAACGCACTGGCCGCTGCTGCACCGGAACTGATTGGGCAGACAGACAGCTGTGAGGAGAGAGGGGCAGCGCTCAGAGGAGCCGGAGGCAGCAGCTGTGCCTGGCCCCAACCACAGTGGTCTGATTCCAATGCCGAGCCAACAGCAAGAACACTTTCTAGAACCCAGCTAGAAAAGATCATGGAAAATGCAGTCTCACCCCAGCATGAACCCTGTTCCTAGGCTTAGTCAATGCCAGACGGTACAGGGACATGAATGTGACAGTAAGCAAGAGGCCTTGATGTCCAGCCTGCACCCAGGGGGCATGTAGCCTGAGTCAGAGATAGCACAGAGCTAGAAGCAACAGCCTCAGGTCCAGAATCAAGCAAGATTTCTAGGGAGGTGGGGCTGGAAGCCAAGTTGGCAAGAATGTCATTTCCTCGGTGCAGGTGGGTTGGGTCAGCAGAGCCAGAACTACATGAAAATAGATGTTGTGCTTTAGCATCTGGGAGGAGAGTGGGCAGGCAAAGCCTGCGGACCACAGCACCTTGAAGAAGCACCTGGGGACTTAGTAGCATCCTACAACCACCCATCTGGGCCCTCTCCTGACATGTCCTGGGTATCCCAACCTGGGAACAGGAGACAGGGGCACTCTCTCCTTCCTGGAAGTTGGGGGTCCAGTGCCTGCTAAGAGAGTGGGCAGCAGAAAGTGGGGTGAGGGAGGGAGGGTTCTAAACTAATCACATGTGACACTCTGAAACCAGAAGCAGACCTTGTATCTGGCTCTGTAACCAACCACCCAGCTCTCTTGTCTAGCCTGAGAGTGGCCATATGTACATGGATAACTGGGCCTGGCAGAGCCAATGGGTCTTTATTTACAGAAATAAGCAGCTAGCTGGGTTTGGCACGTGTGCCATTCGTCATGGCCTCCACCAGATCCCTCAGAGCACTGGTGAGCTGCAAACCAGTCATCATGACCTCAAGAGAAACCTGCCAAGGTCACTCCAGGCCTTGTCCCTTCAGAACCTCTAGCCACACTGAATGAGGGTGGAGGAGAGCGGCAGACACTGTGGGAGTCATTGAGAGCATAACCCAGTAGCTTTGGGCAGAGACAGTAAGACTGCTGCAGGGACAGCTCAGAGACAGACCTGCATCTATGGTGCTGAAAACATGTGGCAAGCCTCCAAGCACAGTTCAGGTCGGCATTAGAGGGACACACACATAGTGAGTGCAGAGAGACGCATTTCATGGAAAGATCTAAAGGAGGGTCAGTGAGGGCGAGGGAGGTGTCAGCAGCTTGGGCACCGGCTGCTCTTCCAGAGGACCTGGGTTCGGTTCCCAGCAACCACATGGCAGCTTGCAAGCATCTGTAACTCCAGTCCCAAGCAATCCAACACCCTCTTTTGGCCTCTGTACGCACCAGACATGCACATGGTACACACACATGTATGTAGGCAAAGCACTCACACATAAAATTGATTTTTTTTTTCTTTTTGGACTTCTTGAGACAGGGTTTCTCTGTGTAACAGCCCTGACTGTCCTGGAACTCACTTTGTAGACCAAACTGGCCTCGAACTCACAGAGATCCGCTTGCCTCTGCCTTCTGAATACTAGGATTAAAGGTATGCGCCACCATGCCCAGCTATAAAATTGAATTAAAAAAAATTTTTTAATTAAAGGCTAGCCAGTGAGACGGCTTAGTGCAGCAGTTCTCAACCTGTGGGTCACGGCCCCTTTGGGGGGGGGTGTCAAAAATCCTTTGACAGGGTCACATATAAGATATGCATACCAAGTATTTACATTATGATTTATAACAGCAGCAAAATTACAGCTAAGAAGTAGCAACAAAATAATTTTATGGATGGGCTCATGCAAAAGCATTTCTTTAGCTGTGCCTGAAACTCACTTCATTTGTTCCCCTCCAGAGGACCTGCCAATAGAGCTGTTCCCTAGCACACCTACATGTGGAAGGCAAAATGGAGCCCCATGGCTGTGATGTATAGGAGGGAAGGACAAATGGCAGCCAGGGTGGGCAGGGCAGGGCCTCACCATCGCAGTTAGCTTCATCAGAGCGGTCCTGGCAGTCGGCCTCACCATCGCAGCGCAGACGCAGGTCCACGCACTGGCCTCGAGCACAGGGGAACTGGGAGGCCGAGCACACTGGGCAGCCTTCCTCGTCGCTCTGGTCAGCACACTCGGGGAAGCCGTCACAGCGCCAGGCTCCAGGGATGCAGTCAATCTCACCAGTGGCACAAGCAAACTGATCGGGGGAGCAGGTGGGAGGCTCTAGGGGAGGGAAGGAGACCACAGTCAAGCAGGCTCCACCCAGTGAACCACACAATGGCATGGCTGGCCTTCAGAGTAGTGACTGTGTCGGCAGTGCCATGGGCACTGCCTCCTGCTCATGCAACATCTTCAGCTCCAGCACAGATGAAGGGGAAAAGCTGCTGCGTAGTCAAGAATGACCTTGAACTTTTGATCCTCAGGCCTCTACCTCCCAAGTACTGGGGGGGATGATGAAAATGAATTCATTCAGGCATACCTACTGCCCAGCTCTCTTTCCCTTCTCTTACACAATTTAGGGCCTAAATCCGGAAGTTTGGGTGGTGTCACATCAGTTAATGTCATCAGGACAGTTTTCCGTGTACCCGCAGGCCTCCTGATCTAGACTGTCCCTCCCTGAGGCTACATGGTTATGATGGTGGTTTGTTGTCAAGAACCAGGTCAAGGAAGACCTGGGTTCAAATCCTGGACTCTGGCTTCTAAGATGAGTGGCCTTCAGCTGGATAGGCGTCTTCTGTGAGCCCCACTTCCCCATCTGTGAGACTGAGAGTATGTGCCTGGCAGGCTGGTTTTCTCCTTTAAGTAACGGAGGACTTGTGGGGAATGGCTGTAATAAGGGTGAGTCTTCAGTGTCACCATGATTAAGCCTGCCCCCAGGGCTTGCTTTCTACTGTGTCCTGGGAAGAATTCTACCTTGCTTGTGCCCTCTGAGCTGCGGGAGGGTCAGGCTGCACCCTTGCCCATGACCTCACCCTGAACGCTTTTGGCTTTGGATGCTTATTCTCTAATGGCTAGTCTTGCTCCTGAGAGACTGGCTTGGGCCGCAGGAGCTCAGAGAGCGGCCTGGCACCTCTTACACTGCCTGACACTTCAAACCTTAGTTTGGCCAAGAGCAAAGAGGACATTTTGAGTCTTCCACTCCTTTTCTCTCCTGGTAGCTTACACAGACTTGTGGTCTGAAGATGTTGTCTGTGTGGCTCTCATGGATGCCTGAGCCTCAGCAACCCCTCCATCCTGTGACCAGACAAGTAGCCAGTGCAAAGTGTCTGCACAGAAGACACACTTCTCTCAGGCTGTGGGAAGGGCCCTCAAGCTGAGTGTAAAGGCACATGCCTGTAATCGTAGCACTTGGGAGATGGAAAAAGATCTGGAGTTCAAGGTTAACTTTGGCTACATGGAGAGCCCAAGGCCAGTCTGGATTGCGGGAGACACAGTCTCAAAAAAAAAAAAACCAAACCAAAAGAAGGGACTTCCCAGTCTCATGGTGGGATGGGCACATGCTCCCAAGTGGAGAGCCAGGCTTAGGTCAGTTGGGAGCACGCACTCCACAGCCCCTGCTCTAGGCAGGAGGCTCAGGAATATATAGGGGGGGGGGGGAGGAAAAAGGTCAGAAACACAAATCTGTCATTAGGAGGACTAGAAAGCCGTTAAGAGCTCTGGCTGCAGTTGCATAAGACCACGGTTCAGTTCCCAGCACTGACATGGCAGCTCACAATGGCTTGTAAGTCCAGTTCAGGGATCTGACACCCTCTCCTGGCCTCCATGGACAATGTACACACGTGGTGAACAGACATTAATGCAGACGAACACTTATACACACAAAATAAAAGATCCAACAACTGTGTCAGTAACTGACAGTGGACTAACTGTCAGGAGAGATGAACACTGATTAGCAGTATCAGTCAACTGGATCTAATAAATTTCTCTAGATTATTCCACCTGACAACAGCAGAATCTTCACTTTTCTCAAGGGCACATAAAATATTCACCAAGACCAAGACCACAATACGTCGCGGCCATACAGCATATTTATATATATAAATACAGCATATATATATATGTATAAATATATCTAATATATTTAAAGAACAGAAATCCCACAAGAGAAACTCTCAGACCACAGTGGAGTAAAAGCATAAATCAGAACAGAGATAGCCGGAACATTCATAATCGGAACAGAGATAGCCGGAACATTCATAATCAGAACAGAGATAGCCGGAACATTCATAATCGGAACAGAGATAGCCGGAACATTCATAATCGGAACAGAGATAGCCGGAACATTCATAATCAGAACAGAGATAGCCGGAACATTCTAAGTATCTAAGGATCAAACAACACTTCTAGGCAAGTATGTGTATCCACTGAGCCAACGTGCACCTCACAACACATTACTACATAACACATGGCCCAAAGAAATAGACTCTCAATTTTTCTTTTGTGTTCAAGACAGGTTTCTCTGTGTAGTCCTGGACTCACTTTGTAGACCAGGCTGTCCTCGAACTCACAGAGATCCGCCTGCTTCTACCTCCGGAGTGCTGCGATTAAAGATTAAAGGCGTGTGCCACCATGCCTTTAATTTTTTTTAAATACACAAATGACTGGGGAGGGGATCAGTACATGCTCACACAAGTGTGAGGCCTGAGTTCAATCCCCAGCACACAGCGTAAAAAGCCAGGTGTGATGGCAAATGCTTGTAACTCCAGTTCTGGAGAAGCAGAAGCAAGAGGATCGCTGGGGTCACTAGATAGACAGCCTAGCCGAATTAGTAAACTCCAGTTCCCAGTGAGACCTTGTCTAAAAAAAACAAGGTGAATGGGTGAGGAATAATAGCCAAGATTAACCCTGGCCTCTACAGCACATGTGCATGCACAGACAGACACACAGACATCTGAACTATCTGAAAATGAAGATACAACTTATCAAAACCTGTGAGATGCAGAAAAGCAGTGTTTAGGAAGAAATTCATAGCACTAGATGTGTATGCATGTATGTTAAAAAAGGAACGGCCATGAGTAAAAAAATGACATGCTTTGGAGATAAGGTGCCGCAGGGACTCCAGTTTTAAAGCATGTAGGGTGGTGGCGTGGCTCCCTATTCCAAATCCCAAGGTCTCACTCACCACCACAAGTCAGCAGGTTCTGCAGGAGCACGAGGTGGACTGGGCATGAGCAGCGTGGCGTTCCATCACCCTTGGCAATGCAGATGTGGGAGCAGCCACCATTGTCTCGGGCACACGGATGGGCTGCTGTAAGAACAAAGCGAGTCGGAGTTGGGTCAGGCTCTACCTCCCTCCTCAGAGTTCATTATGTGCAGAAGGGGAAGGGCAGACTCCTACAGAAGACAGTCTCACTTGAACCTCTCAGCAGCCCCGTTGATCAATACTGACATGGAAACTGACCTAAGAACCGAGTCTGGCAGCAGTGCCCTACTGTGGACACACAGCAGTCACACTGCTGGCATGGCACCAACCCAGTCAACATTTCAGCATGAAGCAGAATGGCCCTCAGAAGCCACTATCTCTATCTGAGGAGCTCTGTGTGTGATTGGGGAGAGGTCCGACTGCTCCTGGCAGGTAGGTCAGCCACACTCCAGGGGATGACCCCACATCTAGAAGTATGATACAGGCAGCCAAATTGGAGTTGATGGGTTATTCAAAAATATTAAAATTAAAAAGTGGTGGGTAGGTAGGGTTGATCATGGAAGAAATAGGGGAGGGGTAGAAATGAGTAGGGTCAAAATACATTATATCAAGTTCTCAAAAAAAAAAAAAACATTTAAAGAAAACACAGGATCTGGAAGCAGTCACAGAGTTTGAATAACAGTATACTCCATCTATCTCCCTATCCCCACAATGGCCAGACATGCTTTCTCTACTGTTAAAATGGATGAGCCCTGTCTTGACCCTATGACCCATAAGCATGAATGTGGTTAAGAGTTTCGTTTATTTTATTTATTTATTTATTTGTTTGTTTGTTTGTTTTTTTCGAGACAGGGTTTCTCTGCGTAGCCCTGGCTGTCCTGGACTCACTTTGTAGACCAGGCTGGCCTCAAACTCACAAAGATCCGTCTGCCTCTGCCTCCCAAGTGCTGGGATTAAAGGCGTGCGCCACCACCGCCTGGCTTGAGTTTCGTTTATTAAAAAAAAAAAAGTTATGAGAAGGTTTTTGTTTAATTCCAGTTGTGAGGCTGCTTCAGTTAAAACCACAGGTGTAAACTATTAACTGTGCCTTGTGACCTAGCAGGGGCGTGACTTAACCAGCTAAGCAAGTTTCACTCTGAGGACTTGAGAGAGGGATAAAAAGCCAGAGCCCTGAGAAGAAAGGATGAGCTACAAAGAAGAAAGAAGTTGCTGGTGGTGCTCCCCTAAACTGCTGCTGGTTCTTCCTGCTGCTATTTCCTAGTTTACTGACTTACTGGACTTCTGGATATTGTGACTACTGAGACTGGTATTGCCCCCAGAGAACCTGGTGATCCTAATCATCAGGAAGTAGAACAAAGAGACCTAGGTCCATTTTCCCTTTAACTTTCTCTCCCACCTGGTGTTGAGGGGTTGGAAGGAACAAAGGTTGGGAGGGAGGTAGAGCTATTGAGTACAGTAAAATAATTAGAGTGAATATTAAACAAACATAATAAAAGCCACCGTGTTACATATGAACATAACTGGAAGCAGAACCTTTGCAGATGTAACAAGTAAGGAATCTCAAGATGAGGTCATTGTGGATGATCTGACTTCGAGTAAAGGTGACAGAAGAAGGGCAGATGCAGAGGCTGCTGGGATTGAACCCAGAGCTTTGTGGATGCTGGGCAAGCCCTTTACCAATGGAGCTACATCCCCAGCCCTAGCTCAGGTTTGTTTGGTTTCGTGTGTGTGTGTGTGTGTGTGTGTGTGTGTGTGTGTGTGTGTGTGTG
>CAJQZJ010037474.1:3644374-3679137 GCA_907164525.1 Lophiomys imhausi
GTGTGTGTGTGTGTGTGTGTGTGTGTGTGTGTGTGTGTGTGTGTGTGTGTGTGTGTTACATGTGCATGTGTTGGGGGAATGTACACATCTATGTGCACACACAGAGGCCAGCAAATGGGTGCTGGTTGTCCTATCATTCTCTGCCTTGTTTCCTTGAAGCACAATCTCCCACTGACCCTGGAGCCAGCCTGGCCCCAACAATCCTGTCCAAACCCCCATAGAGCTGAGGCTACAGATCACACCAAGGTTTTTACATGGGTGCTGGGTATTTGAACTCAGAACCTCAAGCTTGCACAGCAAGTGCTCTTAGCCACTAAGTCACCTTTCTAGTCCCCTCTTTCTCTTAAAGAGGACTTACTATATAGTCCAGGCTGGCCTCTAACTCTAGATCCTCCTGCCTCAGCATCCTGGGGCCATGTATGCCATGTATGTCGCACTGCAGGTATGTGCCTCTACATGCCAGGCCAGGGTTGTGAAGTTTTAAAATCCAGGTTGTCACAGTTTACAGCAGAGGTCAGCAAACCTGTTCTGCCATATACCGCAAAGCAAATAATTTCTACTTCCTTGGCCAGTCTGTCTCCTGAAGCCACATTCTGTCAGTCCCAAGGCACAGGCAGTCACAGATGGCACATATGTGGATGGACACAACTGTGCCAACAAAACTTTACAAAAGCAGGCAGTGGTCTGGGTTTGCTCAGAGCCTGCAGAGGGCTCAGACAGGAGTTTGGCCACAGAATCTCATAAGAAAGCATACTGGGTGCTCCACAACCCATAGCCATGGAGGAGAGCTCTGAGAATTTCCTGAGCTTACCCCAAACAAGGTCACCTGGGATACCTCACATTGAGTAGCCACAGGACATCCCCAGTCCTCACCCCAGCTTGCTAAAGGCTGCCTGGTTCTTCTGCGCCCCAGCTACAAGGAGTTATGGCTAGTACCTGGCTTTCTGTGGACACAGTCTGGCAAGAGCCGTCCATCACTTTCCGACTATATCATGGCCGTTCTGAAGGCCTGTGACATATACAAACCAGTGACTGCAAGAAGCCAGGAGAACAGAGATGCCCTGTTTGCTTTGTTTACTGAGGCAGGGTCTCACTATGTAGCCCGGGCTAGCCTGGAACTCATTATCTAAGTGAGGCTGACCTCAAATTTGCTACAATCCTCCTGCCTCAGCCACCCGAGTGCTGGGATTATAAGCATGTGCCAACAAGCCTGGCTAGAACGAAGATGTTCTACCCGACACCTGCAGATTATGCAGATTGTGCAGAAGTTGTTTATCTAAAGAGCTCATTTCTCTGGGATCCCAGTGACCCAGAGGACAGAAAACCTTCAATGAGCCACCAAAGGTAGCTAATTCAGGGCTTCAGAGCTCAACCCAGCTTCAAGCAGACTGCCCAACCTCTCCACCCCCAAAGCACTTGTATCCTACATGTTATTCTACACACTCTGGTTATGGATTCACAACATAACCTACAGGATCGAGTGACAGAAGAGACAGAATGCCAAGTCAAGGGCTCTGGCCTCGAACCCAAGCTGCATGAAATGGGCATATGAGCATGGTCAGGTCACTTCTCTCACCTCACAGTAGGATCACTAGCACATAAGACGTGCTGATATGACTACCATGCAGCTTGGGCCAACTATGAATGTCACTCAACACAAAATCAGAAACTTACTTAAAACACCATGATAGGGCCAGAGAAATGGCTCAGAAGGAAGAGGAGCTGGCCACACAAGCTTAGCGACCTGAGTTCAACCGACCTGAGTTCAACCGGTGGAACCCACTGTGCTGGTTGGCTTTTGGTCAATTTGACAAAAAACAAAACAACAACAAAAAAAAAACCTAGTCATTTGAAGAGGGAAGGAATCTCAAATGTCTCTATTAAAGTGGCCTGCAGGCATGTCTCTAGACATTTTCTTGATTAATGGTTGATGTGGGAGGGTTCATCCTGGGCAGTACACCTGGGCTGGTGGTCCTGGATGGTGTAAGAAAGCAGCTGAGTGAGCCATAGGAGCAAGCCAGTAAGCAGTGCTCCTCCATGGCGTCTGCTTCAGTGCCTGCTTTTAGGTTCTTTCCTGACTAGAGTTCCTGCCCTGGCTTCCTTCAATGATGAACTATGACCTGTCAGCCTAGTACACCCTGCTTTACCCCCAGAGTTGCTTTTGGTCATGGTGTTTGTCATAGCAACAGGAAAAGCATCCAGGACACCCACAGAAGGGAGGAAGGAGAAACCTAACACCAGAGTTGCTGTCTGCCCTCCACATGCTCCATGGCACACATGTGCTCCCATCTCTACATACACCACACACACACACACACACACACACTCCCATACATATATACATATATATACCACACATGTGCTCCAATCTCTACATACACCACACGTGTGCCCCCATCTCTATATATACCACACACATGTGCTTCCCCCCCCTACGTACACCACACACATGTGCTCCCATCTCTACATACACCACATGTGCCCCCATCTCTAAATACACCACACACGTGTGCTCCCATCTCTACGTACATCACACATATGTGCTCCTATCTCTATGTACATTACATATATGTGCTCCTATCTCTACGCACACCACACACATGAGCTCCCATCTCTACATACACCACACACATGTGCTCTCATCTCTACATATACCACACACATGTATAATTTCTTTTCATTTCTTTTTTTTTTTTTTTATGCTTGTCTTATTTTGTTTTGGTGTTTCAAGACAGGGTTTCTCTGTGTAGCTCTGGCTGTCCTGGAACTCACTCTGTAGACCAGGTTTGAACTAACAGAGATCCACTACACCCAGCCATGACTGTGTGATTTTCAACTATGAATTTTGTAGATGACAACATCTCATCATAATGTCAAGAACTGAACACACCTGAACAAGGGATGCAGGAGATTCCACCATGGCCCCAGCAAAAGGGAAGCCATGGTAAAGGCCAAGGCCTGAAGGCAGAATTAGCAGGTAGCAGGATGGACTCCAGTAAAGGAGCAGGAGGAAAGGGAGTCAAGCTGTCCAGGTGCAGACCTGATCAGCACCAGCAGTCTGGACTGAGGAAAAAACCAGCAGCATGGAGGGACAGCCTCAGCACCAGAAGTCTGGACTGAGGAAAGAACCAGCAGCATGGAGGGACAGCCCCAATACTGAACTCTGAGAATGCAAAGTGTGCTTCTGGAGCAAGAGAGGAGATAAAGGATCTGAGCAGCTGATAAAAAGGACTGTTATGTTTGAATAAGCGTTCCACAAAGGCTTTGTGCCCAACATGTGGAGCGGCTGGAAGATTCCTTTATCTTCTGTTTGTTTTTAATTGGAGCCCATAGACTTGTGCTTCCTAGGAGAGGTTCACTCCTGCCACTGAGGCACTACTGAGAGGCAGCAGAACCTTTAAGGAGTGGGGCCAATCTGGAGATGTAGCTCAAGGGCAGAGTACTTGTGCAGCATACATGAGAGGCTTGACTTCAATCCCAAAGATTGAAAATCAAAACCAGCCAGGTATGGTGGCGCACGCCTTTAATCCCAGCACTTGGGAGGCAGAGGCAGGTGGATCACTGTGAATTCGAAGCCAGCCTTGTCTACAAAGCAAGTCCAGGACAGCTAGAGCTGTTACACAGAGAAACCCTGTGTCGAAAAACCAAAAAAGAAAAAAGAAAAAACCAAACTGCTGGAGCCTAGTAGGGAACCTTTGGGTCACTGGAATGTGTCTTCAGAGAAGACAATGGGATCTCACCTCTCCCACTGTTTGGCTCCTACTCATGAAGCATGTAGCCCTGCTTCATCATACAATCATTGCCAGGATGTGCACTGTCTCATTACAGGCCCAAGAGCAACAGACACACATACCACACACACACACCATACACACACCATGCACACACACACATCACACACACCACACATACCACACACACACCATGGATACTCACAGACACACACATACATCACACACAGACACACACACTACACACACACACACACACACACACACACACATACACCATGAACACACATAGACACACACATACACCACACACACATCACACACACTACACACATGCACACCAGGGACACACAAAGACACACATACACCACACACAGACAGACACACACATCACACACACTACACACACACACCATGGACACACAAAGGCACACACACACACGCACCACACACAGACACAGATACACAGACAGACACACACACACACACATAGCTCAGAGAATTCCAGCACTCAGGAGGACTGTCAAGAATTCCAGGATAACCTAGAGAGACTGTCTCAGAAGTAAACAGATAGATGGTAGATATAGATGGATGACAGAGATGGATGGGTAGATAGAGATTGATAAGTAGGTAGGTAGGTAGAAGACAGACAAATAGAGAGAATTTTTTTTTTAAAGCAGGCTTGGGGTCTTCGGTACATCAGCAAACAAAAATGACTGCAGAGGGGGATACCTAGACACTTACTGGCCTTTGGTGCTGGGCACATGGCTCTTGCACCAGCAGTCTGTCTGACTTCAGCAGGGCTGATTCAGGAATCTCTAAGCAGTGTCACCCTACCCCAGGGGACCCTACCACAAATGCTGTCCCCTCTCACATACAGAACTCCTCCAGGCTGACTTCCTCCACAGCATGGATGCCTGTCAGATGGGTGACACGGCCCTGAACCCTAGTCCGCTTGTCCCCAGTGGTCTTCTCCACACGCTCTATCATCTGCTGCTGGCGGTCGATCCAGTAGAGGTGCCTGCCCAGCACCGTCAGACCCACTGGCTGCACAATGTTGGCATCTTCCAGGGTCAGACGGTTGGCCCCTGTGGGTAGTACAAAAACTCCATGAGTGGCAGCCAAGTGAAGAACACTGGGCTCAGGAGAATGGAGATTTAAAGAGGGGACCATTGGAGAGTCTGGGGCATTTCTACACTCTCCAGGGCTGGAAGCTGGAAGAGATACCACAGAAGCTGGTTGCTCCCACTAGAGCTGGCCTAAGGTTCAGAATCATAGCACCTAACTGTGCCCCATGGTCACTGGTCTCTGTAAGCATGGGGCTTCCTCTCCCCACCCATCACCAGTATGTGTGTGCAGTATTTGTGTGGAGGGATATATATACATGTGTGCATACATGTGAAGGCCAGAAGTCTCAGTCTCATTTATTTCTTTAAGGTATGTATAAATGTATGTATGTATGTACGTACTTAAGACAGGGCTTCTCTATATATCCCTGGCTGTCCTGGAACTCTCCATGTAGACCAGACTGGCCTCAAACTCACAGAGATTCACCTGTCTCTGCCTCCCAAGTGCCTGGATTAAAGACATGTATCACTACACCTGGCTTTTAAAAAGTATTTTTAAGCCGGGCGGTGGTGGCGCACGCCTTTAATCCCAGCACTTGGGAGGCAGAGGCAGGCGGATCTTTGTGAGTTCGAGGCCAGCCTGGTCTACAAAGCGAGTCCAGGACAGCCAGAGATATTCAGAGAAACCCTGTCTCGAAAAACCAAAAAAAAAAAAAAAAAAAAAAGTATTTTTAAATATGTATTTATTTTACGTGATTGAGTATTTTGCCTGCATCTATGTTTATGCACCACATGCCTACAATACCCAAAGAAGAGGGCACTGGATCCCCTGGAACTGGAGTTACAGATGGTTGTGAGCTGCCATGTGGGTGCTGGGAACTCAACTCAGGTCCTCTGTGAAAAAAGCCAGTGTTCTTATCCACTGAGCCATCTTTCCAGCACCCCTATTTTTTATTTTTATTATTTTATGTGTGGGGGGGATGAGAGGGGTTCATGCCACAGCACACCCACAGAGGTCAGAGGACAACTTGTGGGAAGAATCAGTTCTCACCTTCCACCATGTGGATCCTGGGGACCAAGCTCCTGTCATCAGGCTTGCTGGCAAGGGCCTTTACCCACTGAGTCACTGGTTGGCCCTCCATCTTATTTTTTTGAGACAGGATCTCTTACTGAAACTGGAGCTCACTGATTTGGCTACACTAGCTGGCCAGAAATCCCAAGGGCTCCTCCTGACTCTGCCTTCCCAACACTAGGGAGGTTTCAGGCAGGGCCACAATACCTAGCTTACACAGCTGCTGGGATCGGAGTTCACATCCCCAATCACACAACTTTTATAACAGGAAAATTTGCAAGGATCTAGCCCTCCCACAAGCACCTAATCCTGCTTCTCCATAGTCCAGGGGCTCACAGCCAGGCCCCCACAGTGTTAGGATCATGTATGAACATACAGGACAACGTGGTAGTTGCTACCTCTATTGGTAGCAAGAAAGGCTGAGGGCTCATGGGAAGGCCACACCTACAGGTTGCTGGCAGAGTACTCAAGGACAGGAGACTTCCAGGGTGCATACCTGACAGGTCACAGCTTTCAATGCGCTTTAGGTCCGCATCCACCCAGAAGAGCTTGCCCAGAGCGTTGTCCACCACAAGGGCCACGGGACGGATGAGGCCCGTGGTGAAGAGAACTTCACGCTCCGTGCCGTCCAGGGAGGCTCGCTCAATCTTGGCCGCATGGTCCTGCATATTGGTGAAGTACATGTACCTGTGGGAACATGGGGCGAAGAAGCAGCAGGTGAAGAACAGGTGCTGGGAGCTCACACTGCCTCCTCATCCAGAGCACAGCTCAGCCCCTGACCCGACTGCCGTCCAGTCAGCAGCCCCAGCCTCTCAACAGTTGGTCCTAGAGGCTGATGAGTCACACCTCATGGGGGGAAAAAGTGTCCCTCAAATCCATGCCACCCTGGAACTCAGAGTGTGAGTTTCTTTGGAAGCAGAACCTTTGAAAATATGAGGATTGAGGTGAATAAAACCCTTGTGTGTGAGAGTGGAGCCCAAATCCAGCGAGAGGTTACTGAAGAGAAAAACAGAGAAGGCCATGGAGCAGAGAAAGCCAAAATGTCAGTCAGATGGGGAGCCTGGAGTGACAAGATCACATGTCAAGGAATGCCTGCAGCCACCACAGCTGGGAGACTGTGCCCCATTTGTATCAGAGGAAGGGGGGCACTGCCAAAAGGCAGACTGCATGCAGATCTCAGGGCTCTGAGACAGCAAAGGAACAGACACTGTAGCCACAGGGCACTTGTGTACCTGCCGAGGGACATCCCCATGCCCGACTCCTCACAGGAGCTCACTCAGCTCCTGGACAGTCCTCCAGCAACAAGGGCCCCACACGGCCCTCTGTGGGCTGAAAGACTGACTCCACCACCACCCTCCTCATGACCACAGAAAAGGACACCCAGACTCACAGTCTTGAGCTGTTTCACCTGCCCATCGTCACTGGGGCAGGTAAGTGTAGAAGTCAGGAACTCCACAGACACCTTGCCCAACTAGCTAATCCTGCTTCACATGTCAGCCCCACAGGACTTAAAGGCCAGTGCGCTCCTGCCTGAGCCTCTGAAAGCCCAGCTCTGCTCTTGAGCTTTGTGGGCACCTGCCCCAGTGTTCTCTCAACGACAAGGCACTCTGAGGACCAACAGGTAAGGGTGCTGAGAGATTCCAGGAAGAACACATTTTGGGTTGTCTAGGCAGAATTGTGCAGCCCGAGATCAAGTCAGACAGATTGGCACAAGGCCCATGCAGCCGTGCTCACATCCCCAGGGCCTCCCACCCCCATCCAATCTTCACCGTCTGCTGGTGCTGCTGGGGATGCCAGGTACAATGCTGGGAATACTGCCTACCCACAAGAGGCCAGGTCCACAGGGGCTGGAGAGCAATGACTCATAGCCTGAGCTGGATGCAGCCCTCACCTGTCCACCCTGGGGTCACCTACCCTCGCTCAGCATTGACAGCAATGGCCCTTGGCTTGTCACGGTCCCCTCGAAGCACCACGCCCATGGCATTCCCATCCAGCCGATGGACGTTGATAGTGTTGGTGGCCTCACAGGTCCAGAACAGTGTCCGACTGTAGATGTCAATGCTGAGATCATGTGGCTGTTTGTCTGGACTCAGGCTTTGGTTGGAAGAGATCAGCATTGAAGGCTGTGAGAGAGAAGCAGACCAAGCTTGCACCACAGTGTTGTGCACTTTGAACCCCAAGGGAGAGCAGAAGTTCCAAGTTCAGCCTCAAAGTCAAGATTCCGACAGACGTGAGGCATTACCTCCAGATGTGGCTCTTTTAAAACAAACTATTTAAGCCGGGCGGTGGTGGCGCACGCCTTTAATCCCAGCACTTGGGAGGCAGAGGCAGGCGGATCTCTGTGAGTTCAAGGCCAGCCTGGTCTACAAAAGCGAGTCCAGGAAAGCCCGAGCTGTTATACAGAGCCTCTCTCTATAAAAACCCAAAAAAAAAAAAAAAAAAAAAAAAAAAACAAACTATTTATCTGGTTGGTTTTGTGCATGTATGTGTGTGAACGCACATGTGTGGAGCTCAGAGGTTGGTTCTCTCCTTCCATCAGGTATGATTTCAAGCACTTTTACCCATTAAACCATCCTGGTGGCCCTCAACTCAGATCTAAGTGGCCCACTTAAGAATATACAGAACAGCCGGGCGGTGGTGGCGCACGCCTTTAATCCCAGCACTTGGGAGGCAGAGGCAGGCGGATCACTGTGAGTTTGACGCCAGCCTGGTCTACAAAGTGAGTCCAGGACAGCCAGAGATATTCAGAGAAACCCTGTCTCGAAAAACCAAAAAAAAAAAGAATATACAGAACAGCCAGGAAGAGCCCCAGCGGGACACCGGACTCCAAGCCCCTTGAGGGGATCCACCAGAGGACCCTGGCAAGCTGCCAATGAGCTAGACACAAGACCCAAAGCTCAACCTCCCCCCTTCATTCTCACTGTTTAGGACTCAGGCTCTTGATTTTCGAGGATCAAACCTTGTTCTTTTAATTCAGGGGCCAGGATAGTAGGAGTAGGGACCAGAGGGATACCTCTCTTCTTGTAGACTACTTTAACGGAGAAGGAACCTAGGCTGCAGAGCCAGGCAAGGGCACAGGATAGATGCTGGGGCCAGTGGGGTGGGAGGGTGGAGCAGCACAAGGGTATGCAGCAAGTGCCAGGTGCAGGTAGAGGGGTACCTGGAGCAGCCAAGGGAACAGGGTAGAGAGAGACAGTGGGAGGATGTGGGTGTCTGAGAAAAGCAAGAGGATTGGGGCAAGTGGGTTCCCTCAAGGGGCTTGGAGTCCGGCATCCTGCTGGGGCTCTTCCTGAAAGTCACAAGGGCTTTCTTGCAGGGAAGTTACGGTCATTAGTTAGTACTCAAGGAGAGGACAACCTGGAGCCACTAGTCCAGCCTGGGGATGAAGTTCTAGCCACTCATCTTCACTACCAACAGAGAAGGAGGGGAATGAGAAGGAGGAGGAGGAAGAAGAGGAGGAGGAGGAAGAAGAGGAAGAGGAGGAGGAGGAGGAGGGGGAGGAGGGGGAGTCTGACCTGTAACTGTGACTAGATAACCTGACATGCCAGTGAGAATTTTTACCAATATGGTCCTTGTGATGGTTCATCTCAGTTGTCAACCTGATGACCTGGCCTCTGGGGAAACTGGTGGGAAATTATCTTGATTAGGTTAATCTAGGTGGGAAAGTCCACTGTGGGTGGCACCATTCCCTGTGTGGAGGTGGGAAAGCCCACTGTGGGTGGCACCATTCCCTGGGTGGGATCCTGGCTATATAAAAAGAAGACAGTGACAGTCTCCGGTAAACTCTGGTCTGAGTTTGCTCTCTGGAACCCACATGGTGGGAGGAAAGAACAGACTCTCACAAGACGCCCTGTGACCCTGCCCCATGCATGCTGTGGCCCATGTTCCCCGCCTCAACAAAGAAATAAATGTTAAAAAAACAAAAAAACGCAGCATGCACTGTTCTCTGCTGCTTTGCTGTATGAGACATATCTCACAAAGCAGTCCTGGCTGGCCTAGAACAACTCACGGAGGTCCCCCTGCCTCTGCCTCCCAAGCACTGGGATTAAAAGTGTGCCACCACACCTGGCACTCTGCTTTTTGACTATGGATAGAGTGTGACCAGCCGCCCCAGCTCCTGCTTCTGCTCCCTTACCTTGAGCTCTAACAGACTGTACTCTGAACTGTGAGACAAATTCTTTCTTCTTTAAGTACTTGGGGTTTGTGTGTGTGTGTGTGTGTGTGTGTGTGTTTTGGTTGTTTTTGAGACATGGTGATTTCTTTGTGTATCCCTGGCTGTCCTAGACTCACTTTGTAGACCAGGCTGGCTTCTAACAAATAGAGGTCTGCCCCTCTCTGCCTCCTGAGGGCTGGGATTAAAGGTGCACCACCACCACCGCTTACTCTGTAAGTTATTTTCATCAGAGTGCTTTATCACATCAACAGAAAAGTGACTAGAGTGGACATCCAGCTCAAAAGTATTATACTAGTCTCCAGTAGCAGCCATACACACACACATACACACAGATCAACTAATTAATTAGCTCACTCATTAAATAATTTAAATCTACATTTCCAGAGAAGATCTGAAAATCAGCCCATGGGAGTAAGTTCTCCTCCACTTAGCTGTCATGAAGCATCAAGATGCCACACTACATTGGGAGAGGGGCCACTAGTTTCTGTAACTTTTGGAAAAGGCATCTTGGGAAAGTTATGTGTATCCTTCCTAGACTGGTCATGAACAGGGGAAAGGCTCAGCTCTGTGAGATTTGAAAACTAGACTGACTGGATGTGGTGGCGCATTCCTTTAATCCCAGCACTTCAGAGGCAGAGGCAGGTGGATATCTGTGAGTTCAAGGCTAGTCTGGCCTATAGAGCTAGTTCAAGGACATCCAGGGCTACAGAGAGGGGGTTGGGAGAGACTGGAAGATAGAGACAGACAGACAGGGAGGAAGGTGGGGGAGAAGAAGAGAGAGAACATCAGACTGATAAAATGGCTCAGTGGGTGAAGGTGATTGCTACTAAGTCTGACACTGGAGTTTGAGCCTCAGGATCTGTATGTTCAAGGAAAGAGCTGACCCCCACAAACTCTTCTGACCACCATACTTGAGCCATGTGATCTGCGCACACACACACACTGATAACGAAAGAAAGAAGGAAGGAAGGAAGGAAGGAAGGAAGGAAGGAAGGAAGGAAGGAAAGAAAGAAGGAAAGAAAGAAAATTAAGGTTTAGCATTTGATAATACACAATTTCATTTATGGGTAACAAAAAGAATGAAGAAGCCAGGTGTGGTAGCATACAACTGTGGTAGTCCAGTACCTGGGAGACAGGAGGCAGGAGGATGAGGAGCCAGCCTATGCTACGTACTGGGTTGAGCACAGCCTGCAGTACAGAAAACCTGTCTGAAAAAGCAAAACAGGCACGAAGTTGACGGCTCAAGGGTTAAAGAGCCTGTGGCCCGCGCATGAGGATGAGAGTGGACAGCCTCAGACACTCACACAAGTGCACAGTGGACATGACGGCCCTAAGACGCACAGACAGGGGTCCCCAGGGCAAGTGCACCAGCAAGACTACCGGTTTCATTGAGAGACCCTGCCTAAGTGAGCAAAATGGAAGATGATTCCCAACATCAATGTCAAGAATATACATACACATGCATGTGCACAGAAACACGCAGCCTTCGCATGCAAAATACACATACATATGTGCACATCACACACACACATGCATGTGTACAGAAACACGCAGCCTTCGCATGCGAAACAGACATACATATGTGCACATCACACACACACATGCATGTACACAGAAACATGTAGCCCACACATGAAAAACAGACATACATATGTACACATCATACACACATGCATGTGTACAGAACCACACAGCCCACACATGCAAAACAAAGATACATATGTGCACATCACACACACAAAATGGAAATAAAAAACAGTGAATAGAGAGAGACACTTGTCCTGGCATGTGGCTCCAGGAAGACTGGATGACACACACATCTCCATTCATATGCTATGAGCCACATCCAGCCACACCTGCAGCCAGAACTTCCTGTCCTATTTCCCATGATGGTCCTGTCACCATTTCCAAGAGCTCACACACTGTAATCCCTGATGCTCAGCATCCACAGATGTAGGAGTGACTGGCTAGGAAAAGAGGCTCCAACACTTCGCACAATCCCACCCTGCTTTCTATGTTGTCACTGGGGGGCTTACTATTATTATTATTATTTATTTTTATGTGTATAGGTGTTTTGCCTATATACATGTCTGTGTACCATGTATATGCCCAAGGAGGCGGAAAAGGGCATTGGATCCCCCTAGGACTAGAGTTACAGGTAGTTTTGAACCACCACATGGGTGCTGGGAACCAAACTCAGTCTTTTGAAAGAGCAGTCAGTGCTCCTAACCACTGAGCCCTCTCTCTAGCCTCACTAACAATTTCTGAGTACCAGGTCCCACCCCTCTTCATCCCACAAGCCCAACTGTTTCTGTTCAGTAATTTCACACAGGCTCATGACTTTCAGGATTTATTACATTACAGAATTAAATGCACAACAGATGGCCAGCAAAAGCACTTGCCTTGCAAGCCTGAAGACCAGGTCCCACATTGGAAAACTGGACACAGTGGCACATGTTTGTAATGCTAGCCCCTGAGAGGTAGAGACAGGCAGATCTTTGGGGGTTGCCAGCCAGCATCCTAGCCTAATCAGTGAATCCCAGGTCCCAGTGGAAAGCCCTGTGGACGGCTCCTGAGAAACATTTGACACTGCCGTCTCATTCCCACACATGCACACACATATGAACACATACAGACACACACAGACTGACTGCATGAATCCTATAAAATAAAGGAAGCATGCAGTGTAACCCCAGAGCAACAGAAAACCATCTTGGATAAAAAATCTACAGAGCTTGAGCCACCACAACCGAACCCCCTCCCCCACCAACTGGGAAATCCACCTTCTCTTGAGCTCAGTCAGGGCTTCACATGCCCAGGGCCACACCTATAATTACAGGGCCTGAGTCCAAACTCTTGTTTGCCACAAGCCCTGCCCAGAAAAGGGGAGCAGCCTGGAAGACAGCAGGGCAAGCTATGGGCAGAGTATCTCCCACACCCTGCCCCCAGGAGCACCTGCCTGGGTACCGTCGTCCTTGGCCCTCTTGATGTTCTGGCGCCCATCCACCCAGTAGATGAACTTGTCCAGCGGGTCATAGTTGATGGCTTTGACATTCCTCAGCCCGTGTAGAGGCAGGATAAGGTCCGGGCTGAGCTGGTCATCGGGGATCATCCGGCTGATGGCGAATTTCTGGCTGAACAGCAAGAAGGTGGAGGGCGCTGGAGTGGGACAAACAGACCGAGCGCCGAGCATCAGCAAGCTGAGGGCGCTGGAGCGGGACAGACTGAGCAGAGAGCATCAGCAAGTGCAAGCTGAGGGGCTGGACAAACAGACTGAATGGCAAGCAGAGCAAGCTAAGGCCTCTGGACAGACAGACCAAGCACCAAACATCAGCAAGCTGAAAGCACTGGACAGACAGAACGAGCTCCAAGGGTCAGCAGGTACAAATCGAGAAGCTAAACAGGCCGAGCAGAGAGCATCAGTAAGCAGAAGCTGAGAGGCGGGAGCCAGGGGTGCAGCAGCCAGCATGGTTACAGACCAGCACCCTTAGACCCCTTAGACAAGAGCGGACACAGAGCTGTCAGCAGGCAGGGGCAATGGAACATCTTACTCTCTGTCATGACTGTTTCTGCTCTTGTCCCAAAGTCTGTATGATTGTTCTGAATAGATACCTTTTTTTTTTTTTTTTACTTCAAGATAGGGTCTCATGTAGCCTAGAGTGGCCTTGAACTTGGATAGGCAGTCACAGATGCGCTTGAACTCCTCTTCTTGCCTGGGACTGCCGGTCTGGGCCAGCACGTCAGTTTACGTGGCACTAGGACTGACCCCAGGCTTTGCGCATGCTAGGTCTGCACTCCACTAACTGAGCCACAGCCCCTGTCCCAGGAGTTATTTTAAAATCTGTTTTTTTTTTTTTTTTTTTTTTTTTTTTGGTTTTTCGAGACAGGGTTTCTCTGAATATCTCTGGCTGTCCTGAACTCGCTTTGTAGACCAGGCTGGCCTCGAACTCACAAAGATCCGCCTGCCTCTGCCTCCCAAGTGCTGGGATTAAAGGCATGCGCCACCACCGCCCGGCTTATTTTATTTTTTTAAATGGAGTGCACGTGTGTGTGTCTGAGTATGAGAGTGTGAATGTGAATGCAGGTGCCCACAGAGACCAGAGCAGGGTAAAAACTGCTTTTGGAGAGATGAGAAAGTAGACTTTCTCCTTTCCAGCAGAGAGCACAGGTCCTGAGGCCCAAGGCCAGTGTCTAGATTCAGGAACCATGGCACTTGGATGTGTGGAAGCCTCCAGGCAGCCTCTAGGAACAGGGGGTTACAGTGGTGGTCTGAAATCCAAGCCACTGTCCCAAGACCCTAGGAAGTAAATGTTCTTGCTTCTGCACCTTTACCTGTCCCTCAAGAACACGGCCCCAGCAGGGCAGGGTGGATACACAGCACTCAGGAAAGCAGAGGCAGGTTCATGAGTTCAAAGGCAGTCTGCATAGCAGATTCCAGGCCAGGTACATAGTGAGACAATGTCTCAAAAAAATGGAGAGCTGGATCAGCAGTTAAGAGCGCTGGCTGTTCTTCCAGAGGACCTGGGTTCAAATCCCGGCACCTATGTGGTGTCTCACAACTGTCTGTAACTCCAGTTCCAGAGCATTCAAGGCTCTCCTCTGACCACACACACACACATACACACACACACACACACACACACACACACACACACACACACACACACTGTGCATAGATATCCAGATAAGCACAACACCACATACAAAAGATAATATAATAACATAAAATAAATAAGAATTAAAAAACAACCCAGGGAAGCAACTCTGGCCCTGGTCCACTGCAGACCAGCTCAGGGCCAGGCACTTTCAAAACTTTCAGAAACTTTCAGGTTTGAAAGGTTTCCCATCCTTTCAAACCTCAGGGTCCTCACCAGTTCAAGAGGGAAGAGCAAAACAGCCATGCTGTGGGGGACACATGAGCCCCAATGACAGAGGATCCAGTTCTGCGTGGAGGCCAAACTACATCTGGCTCTCTGACAATGTCACATCACAAAAGAGCTTGCTGACGGGACACAGCTGTCCTCACAGAGGGCGACAAGGAAGTCACCCTCTGGCCTTCTGAACTTCACTGTCCCTATCACAGATGTGAGACAGTCAGCAGAGGCTGTATTGGCTCATGGGAAGCCACCATCAAGAGGTCAAGAACAGGGCTGGAGAGGTGGCTCAGTGTTAAGAGCACTGGCTGCTCTTCCAAAGGTTCCGAGTTCAATTCCTAGCACCCACATTGTGGCTCTTGACCACCTGCAACGAGATGTGGTGCCCTCTTCTGGAGTTCAGACATACAGTAGGCAGAAGACTGTATACATAATAAATAAACAAGTATTTAAAAAAAGAAAAATGAAGACTGCCTAAAATGGCCGGGCATGGTGGTATACCTTTTAGGCAGATCTCTACGAGTTCAAGGCCAGCTTGGTCTACAGAGTGAATTCCAGGATAGCCAGTGCAGAAACACAGTCTTGAAAAAAAAAAAAAACAAAAAAACAATAATAACAACAAAAAATCAAGAACACAGACTCAGGAGCCATTCTCGTGGCTCCAACCATCTCCACTGTGCAGCCTTGAGCAGGGTTACTACAGCTCTCATGGCCTCAGGTCCTAGGACTGGGAAATGAGGGCCACCATGGGAGGTGCTGGGGACAGTGCTGGCAATGCAATGTCCCCCTCCCCCACCCTAAGTGATTTCTACATTCAAAGATCCTCCTACAGAACCAGTCAGCTGAGGCGTTTGCCTCACCCAGTCTGGTTGCCAGGCAGTACCATGAACCCTGTGCAGGGTACAACCTGCCCAGCCATCCATGCATACAAGACACCCTGAGTCAAGAAGCAATTCCACCACAGCCACGGTGGTGGCTAGAGGGCTAAGGCCTGGGGGGGGCATGCGGTGCGGATCAAGGCACTTACGGCTGCAGTTGCGGCTGCTGGGGTCCAGCGTGTAGTGAGAAGCACAGCCACAGCGGTGGCCTCCTGGGATGGCCAGGCACAGCTGCCCACACTGGCCATTGCCGTGCACGCAGTCGTTGAGGCCATCCTGACGGGAGGAGTGGAACACCAGGATGTCCATGACGAAGTCCAGGTGGCCCTGGATGAGGGTACGGTTCCGCCCACTGGTCTTGTCAGCCCGTTCAATACTATGCAGGTTCCAGTCGGTCCAGTAGATGTAATCGCTGTACTGAGTCAAGCCGAAGGGGTAAGGCAGATCGTCGGCTATTACCATGCGCTCCTGACCTGTGTGGGGACACAGCACACAGGTCAGCAAGACAGCTGTCAGGCCAGTGAGCTGAGGGAGCCTGTGGTCAAGCCAACCTTGATTTCTAGGAATCTCAGTCAAGCCTGGGCAGCTTCATGAAGCAGGCTGGTCACCTACCTATGTGGCAAGCCCACCCAGTGTCCTGGGGAGAAACCTATACAGCATCAGCCAAAGGACCCTCAGAGGAGTGCATCAGCAGACAGTACCTTTGTTTCTTCGTTATTCTCACAGTGTTCCAATCCTGCAGCCTAGCCAGGCCTACAGCTCACTGTGTAGCCTAGGCTGGCCTAAAACTCACAATGATCCTCTTGCCTCAGTCTCCCAATTGCTGGGATTCTAGGCATGAGTCAGCATTCCTGACTCCATTTTATCTATTGGAGCACATGGGCCACTGATACCTGATCCCCACAGTCACATGGCTACAACATCCCCGTGGAGACTCAGAGTAATGGAAAAGGACAGACAGATGTCTGAGATCTTGCAGGTAAAGCCCAGCCCCTCCAAGAGCAGGACAACAGAGTGAACTGAGCAGAGCCTGTCTTCCTGTGCTACCTACTGACCAGGGCTCAGCACACTGATACATCCAACACACACAGGCATGAGGCCACATGCCAGGGAGGGACAAGGGACAGGCCTGGCACAGCAGAGCAGGACACCATAAGGTTCTAGGCAAGGAAGGAGCCTAGAAGACTTCAGAACCCCTGAATCAGCCAAAGGTCCAGTCCACACATCTACACTCTACTCCCTGTGTGCTGCAAGTCCATGCCTCCTCACATGTTCAACGAAAACAAGCTTGTGATAAGAGAACATGTTTATACAGGGGGTCACAAAAAGCAGAGATTTGTATATAGTATAACTTAAAGGAAAGTCAGTCTCAAAAACAGATCTTATCCATCCATCATACATCCATACATCCATCCATCATCCATCCATCCATCCATCCATCCATCCATCCATCCATCCATCCATCCATCATCCATCTGGTCCCATGTATCCTAGACTGGATTCAAGTTCCTTATGCATCCAAGGATGAGTTTAACCTTCTGAGCCTCCTGCCACTACCTCCTGAGTATTGGGATTACAGGCTACACCACCACACCTAGATTACGTGCTGGGACTTGAACCCATGGGTCGCATGCATGCTGAGCAAGCACTCTACCAATTAAGCCACATCCCAGCCACAAATTCTTTCTTTCTTCTTATGAAACAGGGTTTCTTTGCGTAGCCATGGCTATCCTGGACCAAAACCTAATTGCTAAAAAGCAAAAAACATATACAAAAATATCCAGATTTGAAAAATGAATACCATGTATTTAAAACTTAGCTTTTATTTCTATTTTTTTTATTTGTTTATTGATTGATTGACTGTTTTCCAGACAGGGTTTCTCTGTGTAACAGTACTGACTGTCCTGGAACTTGCTTTGTAGATCAGGCTGGCCTCAAACTCACAGAAATCCACCTGCCTCTGCCTCCCAAGTGCCAGGACTAAAGGCATGTACCACCACACCTGGCTAAAACTTAGTTTTTAAATACAGAGATTAGAAAGAGGTATGGCTACTAGCTGGTGTTTGTGCTACTAGCTGGTGGAGGCCAAATCTGGCCTGGGGAGCTCTAAAGTGGCCTTACTAGGTGATGTAAAGCAAGTCCTCTAACATACCTACCCTCAGTTTCCCCACCAATGAAAAGCACTACCATGTGGTAGAGGGTGAAATATTACTCCTGGATCAGGGTTAGGGTGGAACCTACAGCCCACAGAAAGCCTTTCCCAACACTACAGCAAGGGTACAGGACTAGATGGGGATATACCCCAGGAGAGGGACAGTGCTGTGGTTGTGTCTGTGCCTTCGTGATGCCAAGTGGGTCACCGGGAGAGTATGAGTGAGGGAAAGGAAACTAGAGCCATGCCACCTAGTCCCCACACCTCATCCCTGAGGTCACCAGCCCTCACCAAGCATGTTGGAGGATTCAATCATGTTGGTGTCCAGGTCGGTCCAGTACAGTCTCTGGTCAGCATAATCAATGGTGAGGTCATTGGCCCGGCCCACCTTGTCTACCAGCGTCATGCAATTGGTCCCATCCATGAAGGCCCGCACGATCCTTGGCTTGCCACCCCACTCGGTCCAGTAGATGTAGCTGGAAGGGACCAGGAAAGGGCTTAGGTGAGTCCTGGTTTAACACAGGAGAAAGTAACCACCATCTCCTAAACTCAGCCTCCTTGCATGGGGGAAGCTGGTCAGTGGCATCTCTCAAGGAAAGAGAAGGAGCCAAATCCCAGCTGAGCTTCTGCCATGGTTCTGGTTCTCACCAGGGGCCACAGAGAGCCCACGAATAGTCAAACAGGACATGTAGAAGAAGCCATCAGACAAGACTACCCCAGCAGGCACCATATCTTAACTAAGCTGGCTGGGTGTTGGTGTGTCCGTGAACCATCTCTCTCAAGTGTTGAGAGAGAGATGGGGAAATACAGATGGATGATTCCTTATCTCAGTGAAAAACCCAGCCAGGACTAAAGCAGCACAGAAGGGCCTCCTCCTCTTCCCTGCACATCTGGACTGGGCTAAGCAGCACAGAAGGGGGCCTTCTCCTCTTCCCTGCACATCTGGACCGGGCTAAGCAGCACAGAAGGGGGCCCTTCCTCCACTTCCCTGCACATCTGGAAAGCACGCTCACACCCTCATTCTAAGGTATGGAAGATTTTCTTTGCTAGCATCTGGACCTTTCCCTTCCTCCTGCCAGCCTGAGCTCACAGACTATGTTCCAGGCAGGGTTCAGTTTTTTCCCATGACAGCATGGATGCTGTAGAGAATATGTGCCCTGTACCGAAAGCACAGTTTGGACCAGAAAGAGGCCATACCTGCCCCACCAGACCTCAGATCCCAGGGCAGAGGTCCCTCTTAGGTTGTTCTTCAGCCAAGGCCCAGGTACTTGTAAACCTCCATTTTTGAACAGCTCTAAATCCAAGTGCCTCAAGGCCAGCTCTGAGGGGCAGTCTGGTCACCATTGCAGAAGGAAGTTTGAGATGACATCAGTTGGCCTGAGCTGATCTAAATGACCACAAGACCTTACCAACTCTAAGCTGTTTGTTTGTGTGCGTGCGCGTGCCAGCGGTTAACACTGAGTCTCTTCCTCAATTATTTTCCATCATGTTTTGAGACAGGGTGGCTCACTGAGCCTGGAGCTTGCCCGACTGACTGAGAATCTGCCGGTCCTGGCTCACCAATGCTTGCCTTATAAGCAATGTTGAGTCTGCCTTTTTCGGTTAGTCCCAGGGATCCAACTCAGACCTTCGTGCATATTCAGCAGGCACTTTACCAGTGGAGCCATCTCCCTAAAGCCCTCTTAACCGACTTCTGTGTGTGTCGAATCAGAGACCAAGACACTGGCCATGTGACACTTAAGACAGCCCATATGAAAACAGCCACAGTTCAGTGCCTGCCAGCAGCTTCAATGCTGGCCTAGTCCCCCTCTAAGAATGAGAAAGACCGTCGTCTTCTAGTGTCCTGCCAGCCCTGGCTAACGTCAAGTCGCACAACCATAAGCAGAAAATGCTAGGTGGGCCAGTCACTTCAATGCAGAGGCCCTTGTGAACAGAAAGGAGGGCCCAGGATCATGTGACAGACAAAAGCTGTCCTTACCCTTTAGTAGGATCCAGAGCCAGAGACCTGGGGTTGTCAAGGTCTCTCCACACAAGCACCTGCCGGAACTGCCCATCCAGCCGGGCCACCTCAATTCTGTTGGTCCCTGTGTCAGCCCAATAGAGGTTCTTGCCCATCCAGTCCACGGCCATTCCTTCAGGGTAGTCGAGGCCAAACTCAATCACATGCTCCACTGAGCTCCCATTCATGAAGGCTCGGCTGATAGTCTGGGAGGGTGAGGAAGACAAGGGTCATATTACAGTCCAGCATCTCTTGTAGACGTCAACCCTGGAGACAGAGCAGTTTCCAAACAGATGACCGAAGTGCAGGAAGATGTGGCCTTTGAATACACTGGGTGTTTGTGCCCAGCTTATTTGTCTCTGGTTTTGCATTTGGAGACAGGATCTCTTTGGAGCGCTAACTGGCCTAGAACTTGCTATGGCCGGGCGTGGTGGCGCACGCCTTTAATCCCAGCACTCGGGAGGCAGAGGCAGGCGGATCTCTGTGAGTTCGAGGCCAGCCTGGTCTACAACGTGAGTCCAGGACAGTCGAGTGTACACAGAGAAACCCTGTCTTGAAAACCTTAAAAAAAAAAGTAGGTGCACTAATATTTTATCAACCTGCACTGAGTTATATTCAATAATATAATTCCTTTTTCTGCGTGTGTGTGTGTGTGTGTGTGTGTGTGTGTGTGCGCGCGCGCGCGCGCGCGCGCGCGCGCGCGCACAGCATGTAAGTGGAGGCCGAAGGCTGACATTGCTGATTTTCTTCAGTTATTCTCCCACCTTACTCAATGATACAGGGTCTCTTAAGTAAGCCAAGAGCTGGCCCATACAACTAGTCTAGCGAGCCAGCTTGTAACAAGGATCTCCTGCCTCTGCCTTCAGAGGCTGTGATTACAAGCAGGCTGCCATGCCCACCAGAAGATTCCAATCCTGGTTCTTACATTTGCTGTTTGCATGGCAAGCTCTTGGCCACTAAAATATCTCCTTAGTCTCAATACTCTATTTTTTTAAGGTTAAAAAATGGAGCCAGGCAGCCGGGCGGTGGTGGCGCACGCCTTTAATCCCAGCACTTGGGAGGCAGAGACAGGCGGATCTTTGTGAGTTCGAGGCCAGCCTGGTCTACAAAGTGAGTCCAGGACAGCCAACAATACACAGAGAAACTCTGTCTCGAAAAAACCAAAAAAAAAAAAAAAAAAATGGAGCCAGGCAGTGGTGGCGCACACCTTTAATCCCAGGACTTGGGAGGCAGAGGCAGGTGGATCTAGTCTTCAGAGCGAGTTCCAGAACAGCCAGGGTTACAAAGAAAAAAACTTGTTTCAGAACAAAAAAAAAAAAAAAATTAAAAAATGGTTTTAGATTTATTTTTATTTTATGTTTGTGTGTTTTGTTTGTGTGTGCAGTATCTGCTAAGGCCAGAGGAGGGCACTAGATCCCTTGGAACTGGAGTTACAAGTGTTGTGAACCTTCATGTGGGTGCCAGGAATCAAACCTGGATCCTCTGAAAAGAAGCCAGTACTTTTAACCACCGTGTTGTCTCTTCAGGCCCTAATTTAAAAACACATTTTATATGTATCTGTGTGTGCCTGAGTATAGTGTGGACAGTGCCCACAAAGGCCAGAAGAAGATAGCAGATAGATCCCTTGGAGCTGAAGTTACAGGGTAAGGGAGCCACCTGATGTGAAAGCTGGGAACCAAACTCAATTCCTCTGGAAGACAAGAAAGAGTTCTCAACTGCTTAACAATCTCCCTGGCCCTGATAGGACAGTTCTTTAAAAAAAAAAAAAGATATATATATATATATATATGATATATATGATATATATATATATCAGCTGTGGGGCATTCCGCAGCAAGCAAGGTCCCACAGAGAGCGGCAGGCATCTGCAGCCTCACATAAGTACCTTAAGGCTGACATCGGTCCAGTAGATGTGGTTGTTGGACACATCAAAGTCCAGTGCAGAGGCCTCCTTAACCCCTGTGAGTGGGATGGCCACATCGTTGTTGTTGGTCTCCAGGGAGATCCTGTGGATGGTGGCCCTGCTGGTGAACACCAGGAAGGCCTCGGGGATAATGCAGGTCTTCATGTCACTCAGCAGCTCCAGGCCGATGGGGCAGCCGCACTTGGTGGCATGAGGGGTGAAGAAGCACAGGTGGCTGCACCCTCCATTCCCGTCCGCACATGGGTTGGTTCCTGTGAGGCAAACACATAGCCCTGGACATCAGCAGGTCTGACAAGGAGGAGGTGCCCCAGTTCACACTTGTGTGTGGCTGTATCCCTGCCATCCACCCAAAGAGGACCACGAAAGGAGGAGCGGGAGAAAGCCTGGATGATGGTAGCCAAAGCCTTCTCTACTATGGTCAGTTGGCAACGACAATACAACAGGGCCTTAGCACCAGTCCCAGGGCATCACAAGTCTGTTGACAGTGTAAAACTGAGCACAGGAGTCTTTAAGGTATCATTGTCAGCACGCAAGGGGCACCCTGACCTGAGCTAAATGGCGCCACAACTCGATGACTGTCAGCTGCTCATCAACTCCTACATGCTGATGGGACTGGCTGTTGTCGTTCTTTTAGAATGTTCCCTGATTCGCTGACTCCCTTGGCAAACTTGGGATATAAAACTCAGGCGTGCCATGGATAGCCAACGGCATGTGCTTTTTAGTACAGCACTCAGAGAGCGGCATGCTCATTTATTTTGGGCCAGCCTCTTATCTCACTCTGCTCCTAGCTCAGTGCTAAGTATTTAAGCTACAAAAGGAATGCTCTTCCCCTTATCACAGATGGAGGGGAGGGGAACATGACAACAACTTCTCAAGTTTCCATCGCAGCCCAGGGAGACTCGCTTTATTCTCATCTTCCTCCTAAGAGACACAGGTGGGCCTGGCCTTCCTCGTCTTGTGCATGACATGTGTATTTCCACAGGTGGCTGGTGAAATGAAACCTGTCAGTCCTGCAGGCTGCCATGTAGCCTGTCAAAACGACAGGAGGCACAAGCCACGCCCATGGTCACCTGTGCTGCCTCCCTCTTTGTTCAGCTGTCTCTTCTACCAGGTACACCCTGCCTGATCCTGCAGATTCAAGCTCAGTCACCTCCCCCATATTGGTAAAGCCGGGGACCCCAATTATATTTACTGTGTGTGAGTGTGTACATGTGTGTGGTGTGAGCGTGTATGTGTGCGCATATGTGTGTGACATGCACACGAATGTACATGCCATAGCACACATATGGAGGTAAGAGGACAACTTTTAGATATTGTTTCTCCTTCCACCATGTGGGACCTGAGCACTGAGGTATGAGGCTTGGCGGCAAACACCTTACCCGCTGAGTCATCTTACCAGCCCAAAGATTTAGTTGGGTTTTCCCCCCTTGTTTAATTATTATCTGTGTGTGTGTGTGTGTGTGTGTGTGTGTATGAGAGAGAGAGAGAGAGAGAGAGAGAGAGAGAGAGAGAGAGAGAGAGGTGTGAGATATGTGCACAAATGCTGAAGAATTGAAGAAGGTCAGAAGAGGGCATCGAATGTCCCTGGGGCTGAGGACACAGATGGTCATGTTGAAAACAGAGCCTGAGTCCTGCAGAAGACCAGGAGGCACTCTGAGCTCTCAAGCCAGCTCTCTATCCTGGGGTACACGCCTCTCTAATACCACACCTACCTGTTGACTACCCACAGCACTAGGGCCTCTTCTTGTGTTTATTTATCAGGCAAAATTTCAAGTGCCTGGGACATGTAGCCAGGGCAGATGGGAACAGAGAAGTCCCTCGTCCCCACCTGGAAGTTACAGTCTGAGTGTAACTTATGAACCTGCATTTGAAGTCTTCAGGAAGACAACCTATCGAGCCAAATAAAATTCTCCTAAGCGTACTCTACGACTATCTTGACTTTCAGATAAGTATTGTGTTTTGAGAGTCACAGGCAAGCTCAGCCATAAAGGTAAGGCAGACTCAGTGAGTCTGGACCAACCACCTGTTACTCACATGTCCTCTCTCTGTCCCCATGGGGTTGGTCTTAGACACTTTAGTTCTCACCAGGGCCGGGCATAGAGGAAGGAGTCACATGTCATCCACAGTTGCTTCCAACATGTCTAATTCTTTTTTGTTGTTGTTGTTATTTTGAGACAGGGTTTCTCTGTGCATCCTTGACTGTCCTGGACTCACTTTGTAGACCAGGCTGGCCTTGAACTCACAGAGATCCACCTGCCTCTACCTCCCGAGTGCTGGGATTAAAGGCGTGCGCCATCACGCCCGGCCCAACATTTCTAATTCTTGAGCACTGCCTACTCCGTATCCCTGGGCAACATGGCACTCCTATTCCCACCTATCCTTAGCCAGATGCAGCCACCATTCCCCGTCTTGCCCATACTCAGAGTGGGACTCCCTTCTGGACACCAAGCCAGCTCCGAACCTGCCACCTTTCCTCAGAGCTTTCCAGGACTCACCAACAACCTTGGCCACGTTCACCGCTTTCAGTCCCATCAGGTCCGGCAGCTGATCAATGATGACTTCCCGGCTGGCCTTGACCTTGTGTACCCTCTCAATACTGCGTCGTTGCCAGTCGGTCCAGTAGATGAAGTCCCCGAGAAGTGTGAACCCGAAAATGTGTGGGAGCTTGTCCTCCAGCAGGGTCTGCCGCTTTGTCCCATCTAAGTTGATCACCTATGTATTGGCAGAAACATGGGTCTGGATGAGCAGCAGCTACACCAAGAGCCAACCCGGGGCCTGTCTCAGGCTTCAGCTTCCCTGGAGCCTCCACTTCATCAGCACCTAACCAGGTGTCATGAGATGCCAGGTATCACTGACAGTGATTTCCACACCCTTGGCTAATAGAATGGAGGCTACTCCTAGAGCCTCCATAATCTGAGTGTGGACTCTGTGAATGTCAAAGAGTCCTCTGTCAACGTGCTAATGAGGAATGCATGGGGGCCTGGAGCACCAAGGAGAGGGAGCAGACCAGGGTGAGCACTGTAGGAAGGCTTTCTGGGATCCATTAGCAATGTCTGCTACAGGTACAGAGGTGGGCGTGCAAAGCAGTTTCAAAGGACCAGGGCACCCCACCATCTGGGCAGGTTTGTCCCTTCTGGGCACCACTAGTTATAAACCTATAGACCTGTGGTACTTTCCTTCCCTGTCCATGCTGGCACAGAAGAGCCAAGTCTTCTTCCAGATTAAAACAAACACTAAGACTAGAGGTGTGGCTCAGCTGCCACGGTGTATACCTGGCATACATGAAGCCCTGGGTGTGATTCCAAACACCCATAAACTAGGCTTGAGAGGGCATGGTGACAATCCCAGCACTCAGAAGGTGGAAGAAAGGTAAGGAGTTCAAGGTCACCCTCAGCTGTAGTCATTTCAAGCCAGCCTAAGCCTCAGTATTTTTGTGGTAGTGTTGTTGTTGTTTTTAAAAATCACAGGATGAGTGGGATTCTGGTGACCTGCAAAGACCAGCTGTGGCAACGGCAGCAACCCAGGCACAGGGTTCTTAGGACAGGTTGAGAAAACACACCAGATAATTACAGCAAGCCTTGGCTGGCCACTTGAGCGAGGCCATATTTCTTGCTCATCAGGACAGCAGACAGCAAAAAATACAAGGCAGGCCCAGCACTGAATAGTGAACCACCATCCACAGCAAGAGACAAAAGTGCTGCATCATCAGGGAAGACAGTGCTGTGCTGGTGCCCACAGCCGGGGTCCCCCGCATTCTACCCCAGGATTCTTTCATAAATGTCCTTGAATGAGCCCTTGCACCACCCCAGTGGGCCTCATTCTCTTCCTGTAGGGGGTGGGCAAACAAATCAGTAGCTGGAAATATAAGAAAACAAAGGACCAAAGCTGGGCTCCAATCTAAAGCCATTCAGACAGAGTTGGAGGCCATTAGAGCTGCTGTTGAGAACCAAGCAGGAGCAGGGAAGGTACTTGGGAGCTTGAGGGACGTGTCTCAGCTGAAGGCTGCGTGGGCTAAGCTCTCTCGCTCAATAATGTCAAGTGAGCAGCAGAGGGCAGTAACAGCCAGCTTCAGTTCATACAGCCCAGGCTTCATTCTTTTGTTTTGTTTTGTTTTTTGAGACAGGGTTTCTCTGTGTAGCCCTGGCTGTCCTGGAACTCTCTGTAGACCAGGCTGGCCTTGAACTCAGAGATCTGCCTGCCTCTGCCTCCCAAGTGTACGTGCCATCACCTCCCGGCCAGAGTTCATTCTTGTATGTATCCCACTACAAGACACACAGAGGTGGTACACAGGCCAACAGCTCTGGGCTATACATCTGGGGGATGGCTGGCCCTCAGCACACACAGTTAGCACATGGACCTCCCCCTGCTGGGGAGAGCAGCTCAGGAAGTGCAGGTGAGAGAAGACAACCATGGACGCTGAGGCCAGGAGAAGACACCAGAGGTGGCTTTTCTGGGATGGGCAGCAAACTCTGCATGGGATAGAGTGTACGGCCATCCTTGAGGCCCCCCACAGTTGCTGGTTCAAGGGGAACAGAGGAAGACGAGCAGAGTCTAGCAACTGGAGATTCCACATGGATTGATGTGGAGAGAAGGAAGACACCTAATGTGAACCTATGGCTTACATACACACACACACACACACACACACACACACACACACAGAGAGAGAGAGAGAGAGAGAGAGACGTCCATACACACACAGACACATGAGAGAGAGAGAGAACACAAATACCAACAAGCAGAGAAATCAGACCCTCACAGGCTGCTGACAGGATCATGAACTACTGCATCCACTGTGAAGTCAGTAAATCACACTTTAAATGCCATCTGACTTTCGATTCCACTCCCAGACATACACTCAAGGGAAGGAAAAAAACAGTATTCAGACAAAGGTGAGTTTGTGAATATGGACAGCAATCTCATTCCTGACAGATAGAAAAGAGGGAGGGACTGATGAGAGGGCCTACAAAGTGTGTCCGACACACACTGGCATGTAAACTGCTACTGAAAGAATGAAGCGTTTCTTCACAGGATAGCACAGAGCCTGAATACGTTATGTTCCTAACAAAACCAGACATAAAAGGCTTTCTCTAGAGGAATCTAGCTATAGGAAACAAGTAGTGAATTACTAAGGGCTTTTAGAATGCAGATTGGTCTGGCACATGATAGCATATGATACTGGGCAAACAGATGTAATTAGTAATGCCTGGGAAATTGAGAGAAAGGGCTTTTGGACACTGCTTCTCTTCAAAGGACATTGAGCGGAGTTGAAATGGGTGGAGCCCGATTGAAGCCATGCCTCTGATAGACACACAGCATAGCCTTATTGAGGGGCGTGGCCAAGGGCCACCAGAAACCTCAAGAGAACCCACGAACTGTGAGTTACCACAAAAGATTTTGAGAGCCATGCCCTATTTAAGCCAGAGAGCAGACAGACAGACAGACAGACAGAGAAGCCTGCATGAGAGCCAACAAGGCCAAAGTAATGTCCATCTGTCAGCCCCGAGGCCAGGCTAATATAGCATGAGCCCTGAGGTGATAAGAAGCAGGGCAGACCACCAGCCTTGGCACATAAACTGGAAGGCGGAGTCCAAGAGAGACAGAGACAGAGACAGAGAGAAAGACACACACTCTGGTCACAAGCCAGGCTAAGAAGGCTGGGAAAAGCCACAAAGACAGACGGCAGCAGGAGTAGAGCTGAGGTACGCTAGTGAGTGAGCCAGGCTTGTGGCACGCACAGACTGAGGAAAGCCTGGACTGGCTGATGCCACAGTGTCAGAAGCAGAATGACTGAAGCCAGTCAGCCTGAGGTGCGAGGTACATACATGCTCCAAAGCCACGCTTGCAAGCACACTCTGAGGAGACACTGAAAACAGGCAGGAGAGTAGCTCCTGTCCCGAGAGGCTGTGGCAAAACTGTGAAGCCAAGTGGAACAGCGTCTGCACCATGTAAGTCTGAAGCCAGCTCCAAGGTGAGCGGTTGAAGCTGGCTGGCCACACGAGCTGGTGTGCGACACTAGGCACTGAGCCCAAGAAAAAAAGCTCAAACCTAAGTTGACAGAAAACTGGCGTAACTAAGCCAGAGCCAGACTGCTGGAAGACTGTTTGAGGTGTTCCTGTAGACGGACAGCAAACCAAGTTGCCTTCATGGACCTGCGCTAGCTAGAGAATCTTAATATTCTCTCAAAAGGGTTAAAGTGGATTGTCTAAGTGTTGCTAGTTATTAGGTGGTTACGGATTATAGGTGTTTAGTAGGTATTAATAAACGTAGTTTAATAACATTTTCATTTACAGAAACATATTCAAGACACCCAGTCACAGAGACAGAAAGATGAGGTGTGTCCCCAGAGGCTGAGGCAGCAGAAGCCCAGGAAGCTGCTATGACCTGGCATGGGGTTGGCTCTCCAGGTGAAGGTGTTCTGGAAGGAGGCTGCGGCTACTGTCACACAACCCTGAATGCACTAAAGGCCACTCTGCCGGGCAAGCACAGAGCAACAGCTATGTGGTCCAGCATCACTGGGTGGCATGTCAGTTCCCATTGGCAACTAGGGTACCAAAGAGGAAGTCTCCTCAGCTGCCCTGAGGGAACAGACTGGCTTTGGCTCACTGGCCCAGGAGACAGGCATTTTCAAACTCTTGAGCAACAAAACTGTTTCTTTTTTAAAAACAGAGATTATCAATAGGGAAGCCCATGAGAAACAGCTACATGGGCATCTTTCCATTCTGACTCTGAGCTCATGTCCCCCAGACACAGCCTCTTCTCCATGTCCTTCCTTCTCCTTGAAGCCTGGCACTGAGAATCCATCAAAGTACCCAAGGGGCTCTGCCAAAGACACATGGGCACTATGAACAAGGTGGGCTCAGGGAGACTGCACCATTAACTCCACCAGCCCCAACTGCTATGGTATATACCCTGCCATGCTGACAACTGTTCAGCCTCTGCCTCATGGAGGATAACTGAGGACCCAGTATTTTTGTTTTGTTTTGAGACAGGGTCCTACTACATAGCCCAAGCGGACCTAGGATTCACCATGTAGCTCAGTTGACCTCAAACTCACAATCCTCCTGCCTCATGCTTCAAAGCCAGCACAGACCTCCACAAGGCCTTTCAGACAATCAGAATGAGTCATCAGAAACTAATTTTTTTTTAATAGAGATTGCATGCTTAATTTAAGTTTTAAAACTTTTTTCCAGCGGGGCATGGTGGCACATGCCTTTAATCCTAGTACTCTGGAGGCAGAGGCAGGCGGATCTCTTGAGAGTTTGAGTCCAGCCTGGTCTATAAAAAGAGTTCTAGGACAGCCAGGGCTACACAGAGAAACCCTGTCTTGAAAAAGAAAAAGAAAAAACCTTGTGTTTCAGGTGTGTGTGAAGAGGTGGAGAACACGTATGTGTACACAGCTCATACGTGGAGATTAAAACACAACTTGCAGGAGTCAGTTCTCTTCTACCAGCATGTGAGTTCCAAGAATTGAACTCACAGCAAGCACTTACCCCCCAACTGAACCATCAACCGGTTCCTATGAACCATTTTGTTTTTTGTTGTTGTTGTTTTTTTTTTTTTTTTAAAGATGGGGCTCAGTATGCAGCCCTAGCGAGCCTGGAACTCACTATTTAGACCAGACTGGCCTCAATCTCATAGAGACCTGTCTATCTGCCTCTTCTTTCCATGTGCTAGAATTAAAGACACATGCAACCACATCCCTTTTGTTTGTTTGGGCTTTGTTTTGGTTTGGTATTTGAAACAGGGTCTCTAATATCTCAGGTACTCAAACTTGCTATGCAGTCAAGGATGACCCTGAACTCCAGATCCTCCTTCCTCCATCTCTTGAGTGTTCAGATTGTAGGCATGTGCTAGCTACCATACCCTATGTGTGTGGTGCCAGGAACTGAATGAACCCAGGGCTCCACACATGCTGGGTAAGCATTCTACCAACTGAACCAAATCCCCAAACCCATCACAAGCTATTTCCTTGAAGATTCCACTTGACCACACAGCAGGGCACAACCACCCACTGATGCCTATGGCAAACACACAGATAGGCTGCAGGGTGTCCAGGCCTGGCCTGTGTATGTAACTTTGGCTTCAGGGACAATAATGAAGAGTCTGGCCACATGGCACCACTATATGGAGTGGCTTCTTATACCTGTATGCTCTCTCAGGCACACCTCTGCCCTGCAGGCCTCACTCACCTCGATTTTATCAGTCTTGGCATCCCCCCAATACAGTTTGCCCTCCTGCAGGTCCAGGGCCAGTCCATTGGGCCACCCAAGGGAGGTGTTCACCAGGACATGCCGATCTCGTCCATCTAGGTTGGCACATTCGATTTTGGGGTTCTGCCCCCAGTCTGTCCAGTACATGAGGCTGGAGAAAAAAACAAATGGCCATAATGGTGCCTGTTATGCTTCTGTTGCGCCCCAATTCTGAGGGACACTCCTCCCCAGAGTGTTAGCCAACACAGCCTGCAGTCCAATGGGAACATCAGAGCACTCCCACAGCATAGGGCATCACGATGCTCCCAGGGGCTCAGCTCCCACCCCATAGGAGAGTTCTGGAAGTAACCCTCCAGAGCATCTTGGGCAGCCTTGTCCTTGACCTGTTTGCTAGAGGCCAGAGCATCAGGCAGGAGGGCAGCAAGGAGCCTTCTAGAAGCAGAAGCAAAGCTTCCGTATACTCAGTGTGTGTGTGGCCTGTGCTTACCCAAGGAAAGATCTGGAGGATGGCAGAAGTTTTAATGTAAGCAAATACAGGTACTCTAGCTCAGGACAAAGTCTTGTCCCCTACCACCTCTGGCCTGGCTCCTGGTGCCCTCTGTATGAAACACTCTTACATGGGCCTGGGATGACACACACTTCACTGGCCGTCCCCTTTCCCTGGGCCCTTAGGTGCAGAAGTCACAGGCTGGGAAGGGCCTTGGCATCTACTGCCACCTCATGTCATACATGAGGACACTGTGGCACATGGGCTGTCACCTGAGTTCATAGCTGGGGTAGACCCTAGGCTTCCTGATCCATCCTGAACTGACCACCAGAACCCCCTGCTTCCTCACCCCTAATGCTTCAGATGGCCTCGCTGCTCCCTGTTTCCATCCTCTTTGGGGACACCTCTGCATTTTGGCTGCCACCACAGAACACACTCTTCTGCCCACCTATTTGGCCCAGGGTCACTGAAGGGCTACTGCAGCCCTGGATCTTCCCCCACACTCCATACCAGCCGCTGCCTCCGGGCCCTGCTACAAGCTTCTGGACCTCCACACACAACCGCTCCAACCTCTGTGGCCTACAAGACCCCACATTGGGCTGTGCCAAAAGCCTGGGGCAGGGCCAGGAGCTCAGGCCCCACAGATAGACAGGATGCATTGGGGGTACCAGCCCCTGTAGGCATCCCCAGCACCTGCTGCGCTCTGATTTCTCATGGCAAAAGGGATGCTTACAGTGCTCAGAAGACTGCGGCCATGACTCCTGACCAGCTGCTGTCCCTCAGACACAGGTTCACACCCTGTATTAAGCGCAGACTCTTCCTGGCCCCACCCTGTATTAAGCGCAAACTCTTCCTGGCCCCACCCAGCATCACCCCTGGAGCTCCACGGCACCATTCAGGATCTGCTCAGTTAAAGTTCTAGTCCAGGAGCCCCCTTCACCACCAGGCACAGACGCTGGGGTCAGAGGCTCCTTCCCAGCCATGACCACTTGGCATTTATATGGGTTTCTGGGAATCCAAACTCTCATCCCCATATGTGCACAGCAAGCACTTAACTGCTGAGTAGTCTCCCTAGACCCATCCCAGTTCTTTGATGGTTTTTTTTTTGGGGGGGGTGGGGGGTTGGTTTTTTGAGACAGGGTGTCTCTGTGTAGCCCTGGTTGTCCTAGACTCTACATAGACTCACTTTGTAGACCAGGCTGGCCTTGAACTCACAGAGAGATTCTCCTGCCTCTGCCTCCTGAGTGCTGGGATTAAAGGCATGCACCTCCACACCCAGCTTTTGTTTGTTTTTAATGTGGACTTTAGGGATCAACTTGGGTGCTTATGCTTGCAAGACAGGAACCTTTTGAACCAAACCGTTCCCAGTCCTCCCAGCTTTCTCACCCACTGCTTAGTGGCCTGTCCCTGAGCTCCTCAAAGTCCAAGGGCCGGCCACAGCAGCAGCCCTGGAAGTGCGTTTGAGAAATGTTCTTTTCCAGCCCTAGTCACTGACTCAGAACTCTGCAAATTAACAAGCGTATCTCAGGGACTGGGGTGCAAGGGAATATCCCAGAGCCCACCTGTAGCCCCAGCCTTACCCCATCACAGGGTGCAACACAATGGCCCGGGGTTCATCCAGGTCCTCGGATATTAGGATCTTCCGGAAAGTGCCATTGAGGCGAGTCACTTCAATTCTGTCAGTGCCTGTATCTGTCCAGTATAGGTTCCGGGCAACCCAGTCCACAGCAATGCCATCGGGGTCATTGATCTCGGTGTTCACAAGTGTCTGTGCGCCTGACCCATCCAGGTATGCCCTGCGGATAGCCCGCACCTCATCATCTGTCCAGTACACGTAGCCCTCCAGTGGGTCATAGTCGATGGCAATGGCATGCCGGATGTCGCCCACCTGCAGCACTATGTCTGTGAAGTCAGGTGTGTCCAGAGAGATCCTCCTCAGGTCTGTCCTCCGGGCCAGCAGCAGCACTTCCTCGGCCCCTGTGGAGATATAAGCAGTGGGGTCAGAGCTCAGTAACTGTGGGTGTGGCAAGCTTGCGGTGAGGCCATCCAAGCATGTCTCAACCAGGACCCTAGACCACAGCAGTGGCTACAGGAGCTCTGTGAGGCTGACACTGTGTTTCCCTGTTTTACAGAAGATAACACTGAAGCACAGAAAGGCTGAATAACCAGAAGTCCTTTTGGCAGCCGTCTGGCTTCCACCAGTGTGTGAGAGCCTCTGCCTGCCCTCTTGTTCCTCTCCTGACCACAAGTCTGCCTCTGAAAAATCCCACTGGAAGTACAGGGCTCCAGACCCTAATTGCCAGTCTTTTTCTTCTCCTCCATCCACCTAAGAAACAGCTTCAAATAGGTACCCCTGTCTTGTTCTGTCACCGAGCTCCCTGCTAGAGACAGAAATCTATGTCAATAAAGTGACCTGCACACAGTTCTGACATGCACAGTGCTGAGATGAGGGAGCCTGGCTCCGAAGCTCAGGGTCCCCCGCCCCCCCATACTTGCTACATGCAGACTAACATAAAATTTACGACCACTTGACACACCAGGGAACTGAAGCAGACACAAAAGGCACCTCCAGGGCCAAGTGTCTTCTGACTTGAGCCTAGACCAGATCCATGAGTGCCTCCCACTGTGTCCAGGAGCCAGCAGGCTCACACTGTGGCGTCTGCAGAGTGGGGTCTTCGGAAAGGCTGCCTCTTAAACAAGGTCTAAAGATGGGGGTCCCATGGGAGATAGGCAAGAAATATACTTCCAATACACCTCAGAGCCACTGAGAACATGTGGGCAGTATGCCTAAGAGTCAATACTAAAAGGCCTAGCATGGTGGCACATGCCTTTAATCCCAGCATTTGGGAGGCAGTGGCAGGTGCATCTCTGTGAGTTCCAGGTCAGCCAAAGCGACATGGTGAGACCCTGTCTCGAGAAAATATAAAATAGCCAATGCTAGGACCCAGGGCTATGAAAAGGGATGACCTGGCCCCCAAGAGCCTGGAACATAGCATTATGGGCATGGGCTGTCAAGGAATCTCAGGGAGACATCCACAGAGCCTCATGCAGACTTGGTAACCCAAGTATGGTCCCCCAACCCTGACATAAGTGCCTCCCAAGGCTACTGGAATCAGGACATAGCTTCCTCCCAAGGCTGTATCAGTCAGCCATTCCTTCCAGCCCCTGCTGTTCTCTAGGATCCACAGAACCAACAATGTCAGGGCCAGAAATGACTTCTGGCATCCCAGGGCCATCTGCCTACAGTCAAGAAGCCTTTTGCAGCAGAGACAGCAGCTGGCCTTCCTGCCAGCCCCCAAGCCAACACCCTGGTGTCAGCCATGCCCGACTACGTAGGCCTTGAACAGCAGACAGCTCCTACACTCACACTGGCTTGCTCAAGGTCCTCAAGAGTCAGGATACCTGCTTTGATTCCTCCATTAAAGGGAGCAAATGCAACAGCTTCCTAAACCAGGCTCAGGAAAATGTGAGGTAGCAGGTGGTGAAGTGAGACAAAGTAACACTTGTGAGAGTCCTAAGTGCCCAACAGCAACAGAGACTCTAGACCCAAGTCCAGGCTCCATGAAAAGATGCACCTGGGAGGGAAGGAAGGAGCAGAATTTGGAATCTCACCAGGTTTCTTCCCTTGGGCTCCATTCTCAACATGTTCTGTTAACCTCTGACATGAGGAAGGTCTGACAGTGTCCTCACCCTGGTCTCACAGGGACTAGTTATGTGCCTTTTGGTACAATGCTGTGCCCAGAACAAGGGTCAAACCTGCCCGTGGAGACTCAGCCCTGGGGCAGAGCATGTCGGGAACAAGCATCTGGCAGGGCCCTGAATCTGACTTTCCAAGCTTGTTTCTTCATCAGCCAGGCTGGTGGCAACTGGGTCACTTTCTGGCTCTAACAGGAAGCCAGATATGAGGCTTAGGCATCATGATGGATAAGAGATGTCTGCTTGTAGAAGAAGCCCAGGAAGGGCCAGGAAGGGCCCTAAAGCTCAGGGTCTCAGTGTAGGACAGGCAATGTGTGCCAACTGTCCCCTGGCTTCACACAGTGCTCCCACAGAACACCTCAGGAAGTGCCGATCTCCAGTGGAAACTGACTCTTGTTCCCAAAACCACATTTGAACCTGTTTTGCTAAACCTATCTGTAGGGGCTGATAGTTAATATAAGTTAGATTTAGTGAATACCTAAGTTTCTGATACAGT
>CAJQZJ010037474.1:3679537-3691318 GCA_907164525.1 Lophiomys imhausi
AAGTGAATTTAGTATTAAATAAGAGTTAAATAAATAATAATTTAAAAGATCGGTTTCACCTATCCCACAATCCTAGTGCAATCACCCAGATAAGGGCCATCTTCGTATCAGGTATGACTATGCCATGAAGTATGGGTGAGGGACCTGGCACACAGAGAGGCCAAGCTCTTGGCTCGAGGGCACACAGCGGCAAGTGGGAAGGTAAGATCACTTCTGCCACCAGAGGAGTAAGAACAAGAGGCTTGTCAATAGCGACCAGACCAGCTTGGTCACACCACCAGTATCTACAGGCAGCAGCTACCTTAGCTCAGGCCTAGAGCAGCTACAGCAGAGGAGGAGGAAAAAGCAGGCTCGTTAGCCCCTTCATGACCCCAGGGTCACAGCGCAGACTGTAAAGTGAACAAGACCAACAAAGAACCCACAATCTCAAACTGTAGCCATGAGATACAACTAGGGAGGAGAGGGGCTGTGGAGGCTTGAGAGGCTGCTCCCTGCCATCACTTGGAAAAGTCCAACAGAGTGCGCCCAGGTACAACAAACACCCAGGCCCCCACCCTCTAGAACTAAGTCAACAAGGGTCCTAAAGCACACCCCGCAACTGGGCCTCTCCCTAGCCACGCTGAGGAAGACTGAATTAAGTATTGGTGACTACAGCAGTAACTCACTGATACGCTAAACCTGTGGCTACCAAGTGATCCACCCTGATGAGCAAGGGTCCTCTGGAACCCCACAGCTGCACAGCACTTTGAGGCCTTTTCAGTTTTGTGAAGAAAAATACAGAAACCACAACAGGGACACTGGAGACAGGGCCACAGCCCAGCCACGTACCCAAGGTGTGAGGGCTGGGCTCAGCATGTGGGCTTCCAGGGCTAGTAATGGAAGGTTCTGGCTGAGGCCGGGACAGCAAGGGGCAGGTGCAGAGAAACCTCCCACCAAATGTTTGCTGAAGCTGATGCCCATGGTTGGCCTCTGAGAAGGATCTTTAAAAGTGAGGTCATAACAAAAACCATGGTGCTTCAGACTTGGGGTGGGCCGGGTGGACAAGGGACAGTACTGGCCAGTAGGAGAAGCCTGCCCACTGCTTGGTGCCTGCAGAGGCAATAAATGATGTTTGTTTAAACAAGGAAGCATCAAGGAAGCAGACAATTTAGAAACTAAAAGTTTGACCAACTGCTTGCTTTTTTAAGATTACCTTTCTTAGCCAGGTAGTGGTGGCACATGTCTTTAATCCCAGCACTCAGGAGGCAGGTGGATCTCTGTGAGTTCAAGGTTAGCCTGGTCTACAGAGTGAGTTCCAGAACAGGCAGGGCAACACAGTGAAACCCTGTCTCGAAAAACAAAAAAGTTACCTTTCTTTCCTTTGTTTGTGTGTGCGTGTGCGTGTGCGTGTGCGTGTGCGTGTGAGTGTGCGTGTGCGTGTGTGTGTGTGTGCGTGTGCATGTGTGTGTGATCAGAAGACAACTTGGGTTCCCAGGATCAAACTCAGGTGGTCAGGATTGGTGGCAAGGGTCTTTACCGAAAGTGAAACCTTCCCTTCCCCTGAGGCACTGACAGCCACTGGGCCTAGCTGTGTGGACACCTGGCTTCTTTCTCTACTTCCTCCAGAAACATGCAGACACAGGAGGGGAGCACTCCTACCGCAGGGCCATGTGTCAAGCACAGGGCACAGCCTTCATACCCTAAACCTGTGACTTTAACAAGATAACAAGATTAGGGAAAGTTTATTCTTTCTCTAATCTAGGGCTCAGGAGTCAAGAGTCAAGGTGCCAGCTCTCTCCCTGGGCTTTAAGGGAGGGTCCTTCCTGCCTCTTCAGCTCCTAGTGTTGCAGGAAATACTTGGCGTTCCTTGGTTCACTGCCAATCACTCTGATCCCTCCCTCCAGCTTCACACAGTGACTGCACTATATGCCTCTACAGTCCTCCTTATAGGAGGACACTGCCCTGTGGACCCACCAACTCCACCTTGCCTCCATTTCATTTGATTTGATTACCTCAAAAAAGGCATGGTATCCAAACTAGATCTCACACACAAGGTAAGAGCTTTCAGGAGGAGGGTCAGGGTAATGCTGGAAGGAGGAATCGCCATGCAGAAGGGACAGACAGACAATGACACAGTGATCACTCTGAAGCAGGGGTGGGCAGTGCAGGGTGTTAAAAGCTGAGCTCAGAGACCAGCATGTTCACTATAAGGGGCAACCCATCCCATGGACCACACTCTGCTGAGGACCCGCCACACACAGGGCATCAGGCAGCTCCAAACCTAGCCTGTCCTTAAGGAAGCCACAAGCAAATAACACACCGGGTGTGTGCAGCAGGATTCCAACCACAGACACAGACAGCCAGACAGACTGCCATCCTTAGATGGCAAGCCTGGAAGGAAACAAGCTCGAAGGACTACAGGGCTGATCTGGGGTTCTCTAATACGATTGGCAAATGTTTTCCATTAGGGACCAAGGAGAGCCAAACATCTCAGGAAAAGAATCTAGTCACAGACAATGCTGACACATGAGTGCATGGCTGTGCACAAACGAAATCTCATTTATGAACACTGACATCACTCCAATGTCACAGAGTATAACCCTTCTGATTTTATTACCTGTGTAGAAAGGCATATATCACCCCAAGCCCTCAGGCTGTAGGAAAACCTGCAGTGAACCCAGTGGCCCATGGCTGGGGAGAGTTAACCCTTGTAAAAGAAATTTGAGTGGGCCCAGCAAGACGGCATGGTGGGTAAAAAGGTAAGCAAGCCTAAAGTCTTGAGTTCAATTCCTGGAACCCCTGGAAATGTGGAAGGAGAGAGCAAAGCTGTCCCATGATGTCCACATGGGTGCCATGGCATACATGGGCCCATATACACACATACAATAATAAAATAAAAAGTAGAGGCTAGAGAGATGCTCGGCCGTTATGAGCACTTGCTGTACTGCAGGGGACTTGTGCTCAGTTCCCTGAACCCACAGAGCAGCTCACAATGATCAGTAACTCCATGTCCAGGGGTGCTGGCCTCCATCATCACTGCACACACGGCACACATACGTGCAGGCAGATACTCATATACATAAAATAAAATCTTTTGTTTAATAAGAAAAAGAAAAGAAGGAAAATGGAAAGGAAAGGAAACAGTCAATAATCATGAAAACAAGTAGCTCCTAGTGTCAGTCTGACTGAGTGATGGGAATATCTATTTGAGTTTTAGTGTGTCTCAGCTTCTGAAAGTGTCGCAGCCAGCTCAGGCTTTCTGGACAGCAGGCTAGGACCTTCTGCACCCTCCCAAACACACCAGAGGATGGAGCTGCAGTGCACACAGACACATATCCACACAGCTCCAGGAGAACAGCAAAAACCCAACACTGAAGACGAGACCCTGTGAGCAGTCTACACCTCCCATAATATACAAGGAGAAAGAGAAGGAAGGGAGATGTTCATTTTAAATCTCAGAGATCATGTGTGGCTATGGATGTTTGCACAGACACAGAACACCGGGCCCTGGAGAAGAGTTAATGATACAGCAAACATTCTTGAACTGTGAGAAATAAGATGCCAGTCTACACACACACAAAACGAACGAATATGTATTTGGACTGGAATATACACATGGGAAAAGTGAAAATCACGTCATCCAGAGGGCACTGTGGGTAGCCAAGTCTGGTACAACCTAGTACAACCTCCAGGACCCTCGTGGTGGAGAGAACCAACTTCTTTGAGTTGTCCTCTGATCCACCCAGGTGGATCCACTGCCCCCACTGGACACATGGGAACTGAAAAGCTAATCTCTCCACGGGAAAAGTTTTTTTTTCTTCCTACAAGCAAAATAATAATCCCTCTTGAGGATGTGGCAAGACCCAACTAATACAGGAGAGAAAGCAGGTCCCCTGGGCAGAGCCCTGGCCACCTCACTGCCGCAGTGGACAACCCCACCCTCCCACAGTCCACCACAATCCCAAAGTCACAGGCTGTCCCTAAAGGGCCCGGTCCCTTGGTGAGGATCCACACAGCCTGGGAGGCATCCATGAACCCTGTGACTGTGCCCTGCCAACTTCTTTCTCATCAAGACAGAAAGCTGAGATCCAAAGACAGCTGAAATGCAGCCCTTCTCTGTCCCCATGACCCCTGTCCTGGTCCCCTCCTCAGCTGCCCTCCCAGCCTGCACGGCCAGCTTCTTCCTTAGTTCCTAATCCTGAGGCTGCGTGGGCAGCTCAGAGACCCAGCAGTCTCCATTCACTCTACAGTCTGAAAGGCCATAAAGAGCCTGGCCCTTCAGCTCCCCATCTGGCAGGTGGCCAGGTTCCTTTTGTTTTTTAGCAATTGATTAAGTTTCTCCACTGCCCCCTTGGAAGGTGAGTGGTTAGACAAATGCCAAGACTGCAACCCAGTACCTTGGCCTGGGAAACCCAGCCTAACGACCACGGGGTCACAAGCCCAAAGGAAGTGGCTGGGCCTGTCTTGGGCTCTGCTCAGAGACCCGAGTGACTGTCTGCCTGCGTGGCTCACCCCACGCAGTCCAATAAACATGCACAGATAGGCTGAGCTCATCAGGAAAGGCACAGCAGACGCCAGGCCTGAGTGCATAGCTCTCAACTAAGTCACTTGCTGCCCAGGAGCACAGAGTGAAGTCAGTGCCAATCTTAGGCCTCTTGCAAATATGCCCTTTCCTCTTCCATCTCCTGGCCACAGCTTCTCACTGGCTGGTTCCCAGTTATATGTCTCTACCTTCCCACTCTACCATGATCTTCCGGCCAGAGCGGGTACTCACGGCAGCAGTATTGTCCGTCCAGTGGTCGGCATAAGCTCCAAGGAAAATAGCCCTGATGTCAGTGCCCAACCACGTTCTCTAAGGAACAACCTTGAACAAGCTACTTGACCTGTGACTCAAGTGGAAACAGCACCCCCCTCCCCTCATCAAGGCTGGGAAGAACCTATGCCAAATCTCAGCCCCAGCACAGACCAGCATCCCCTGTGGCAATACATTAACACCCGCCCCCGGACTCTTACGGAGGTCAAAGGTGACACATAAAGCATGGTTTTCCTGGACAAACTAAAGGATGGGGTAGAGGGCAGGGAGACTAGCAGCCGGTGAGTTAGCTGCAGAAGGCTACACCTCACCATGTGATGGTCTTCATGGTCAGCTTGACAGGATTTGGAATCACCTGAGAGATACACCTTTGGGTGTGCTCTGAGGGTGTTCCCAAAGGTTTAAATGAGGAGAGAAGGCCTATCCTGAATTTGGCAGCATCATCCCATAGGCTGGGGTCTCAGACAAGAAGCTAAGCACCAGCATTCACCTCTCTCTGCTCCCTGAATGCAACGTGGCAGTGGCCTCACAGCCCTGCTGCCATCCTTCCTTGTCATGATGGACTGCGCCCTCCAACGGAAAGCCAGAATAAACCTTTCTTCACATTGCTTTTGTCGGGTGTTTTGTCACGGTGACAAAGACAGTGTCTATTACATACTGCTCCAGGCACAAGCCAGCCTTTCTGGGTCTAGGAAAACAGCAGTAGGTGTTCTATACATAGCAGTTGTTTTGGTTTTTTAGTTGGGGCTGGGGTGTGTGTGTGTGAATGTGAGAGCACTTGCCCACGGAGGTCAGAGCAACACCAGATATCCTAGAGCTGGAGTTAAAGAATGTTCAGAGCTGCTGGACAGGGGTGCTGGAAACCGAACTGAGGTTCTCCAAGAGCAAGCAGCACATGTGCTTACCCTCTGAGTCATCCCTCCAGCTCCAGCAGTGGTTATTTTTACCATCGATCACATGCTGTCCTGCAGCCCTGGAGCTGGCTACTGCTTGATGGACAGCTGTGCTCTCTGCATCATGAAGCCCTGCAGAAGGGAGCCCCAGGCAGGGTGGGTAGAAGGAATCGGCTGTGAGCTGAATGCCCACCCCGAGTCCCGCCTGAAGCTCTGAGCATGCTCTCTCTCTCTTATGCGCACAGTTCCTCACCTGGGAAGCAGGATCAGCCCAAAGACTCCCCAAGCAGCTCCAGGAAGAAGTGAATGAAGCCAAGGCTGGCAGCTGTGCCACAGCAGCAGTCTCCACCCTAGGGAGAGACTATTACTGCCATCAGAGTCCTAATAATTGAATACACTGAGTTATGTGAACTAGCAGCAGTCCCCATGGTTCAAGGAAACCGTGGCGGTACACACCTGTAATCCTAGTGCTCCCGAGGCAGAGGCAGGAAGATCATCACAAGTTTAAGGTCTGCCTGATTTCATAAAATTAAAATAAATAGCTGGACGTGTTGGCACACGCCTTTAACCCCAGAACTCTGGAGGCAGAGGCAGGTGGATCTCTGTGAGTTTGAGGCCAGCTTGGTCTACAAAGCAAGTCCAGGACAGCCAGGGCTACACAGAGGAAACCTCTGTTAAAAACAAAAAACCCTCCACATTAAAAAAAAAATCAAAATAAATAAATTAAAACACAGCTTACAAGTTCAGAGGCAGGATCTCAGGTGACATTCCCAAGTGGATAAACCACAAAGAACCCAGACCTCACAGCCACAGGAAGAAGAACTGAGGCCAGAGCCTGTATACTCCAAGACCCTCTATGTCCCTGAGGGTAGTCCAGAGAGGACAACACAGGTTCCGCTTGATGCAACCCAGCTGGTTGCTGCAGATTCCAGGGATGACCAGAGAACTTCAATTCTTGCCGCAGCACTTAGCAATGTATCCAGCTTCCTGGGCCCTGACCCCGGTCCAGGAGAAAGCTAGAAGCAAGGGAGCTGAATCCATCTGTCCTTCACATCAGGGTTGGAGCAGAACCTAAGGCATACCATCCTTCACAGGGCCTGTGGTGGAGCCAAGGAGGCCTGGCATTAAAGCAGGCCTCTGAAGGGAAGCTTGGAACAATAACCAACCAGGCAAGCACAGAAAGGGAGTCCAAGAAAGCAGCATGGCCAGAAAGGGGCTAACTACCTATTTTCAGGGAACAGGGGCACAAGATGAACAGAGATTGGAGGCCAAAATGAGCTGGAACCCACACACTTCCCTGAAAACAAGCAGGGGTCCAAGAGTCAGGGTCTGAGAAGGTTCCTTCTAATGGACGGTGATCAGAAGCACAAGGAATCTCATGCTCAGAGAAAGCAGGGTGGGGGGTGGGGGGCACTTTCTCTGGGCAGCTCAGAGGGCTCTACAGGACCCTACAAACTCGTAACTATTCTCCAAAGACAAAAGGTGCAACAGAGGCACCTCAGGTAAGTCCAGGACAGGCTGGACTTGGGAATGAGCTACGGGGACAGGGGGAACATGAAACAAAAGGTGATGATAGCACAATGTCAGTCTGTAGAAGAGGTGTCACGCTGTTCACCACAGCCAGAAAGCACCAGCTGGCCTGTGCGCTGACCCCAGGCAAAGTTTTCCTTTCTAAGAATATGGTGTCTGCCTCGCAGTGGGATGAGCAGTAGGGACCTCAGAGTCTTCTCTGGGTGATGAAAAATCTCTCTAGCTGGGGTGGCAGTCACACAACTGTATCAACTGTCAGAATGATCTGACCAGGCACTCACAAAGTGTGTGTTACACCTCAGTTACACAGAAACACAACTTGATAGCATACAGGCCTGCCACGCTGTCTCCTGGATCATGCAATCCAATTTTTTTGCTATTAAAAATTCACGGTCCATGGTTGAGAACAGCAGCTGCCTTCTGTTTGCAAAGTCAATGCCAATCAAGGCTGCAGTGCAGACTCTCCCACAGGACCTCTTTTCTTTTCCCTTTGACCTACTTCCCTGATAAGTGACTAGCCAGCCAGACTCTGGGAACAAACACGCCCATTATTCTTGGCCCTGGCTGAGGGCTGCATGCCCATCTGGCTAATCTGCCTGGGTGGAAAAATGGATGGATGGGTGGATGGATGGATGGATGGATAGATGGTGGACAGACGAGGGTTAGTCAAAGGAGCTCCAGTTGTCCCACCTATCCATCAGACCCAACAGTGAGGCCCTCTGTTCTTTCAGCAGCCCCTACCCAGACTGTCCCCAAGCATCTGTCAAAACTGTGTCTTGGAGAAGTGTGGGGGCGGGGCGGCTAAATACCCAAATCCATACTCATCCTGTTGCTTGCATAGCCTCGTCAAGAGGACCCACCACAGCAGGCCCTGTGGCCAGCTTTGCCTGGTCAGAGTCCTCTAGTATGGTGACTCATGGCCCTAAGCAGTAGGACATGGGTTGTTAAGTCACTGGCCCAAAGTCTAGGTGAAAAAGTCAGAACAACAGGGCAAGGGGTCCACAAAGTGGGATGCAGAGATGCTGATCATGAGGGAGCTGCAGGCTGCAGGGGACAGACAGCGGCGGCGACTCCCAAATAAGGCCCCTGCTACTGCTGTTTTTAGCCCATTCCATATAATTGGAAAAACATGGGGGAACTAAAGCCAGCTGCCTGTGGAGGCTGCTCCAGAGGGGGGCAGGGAGGGAAGCTGGCCCAGGCAGAGCACACAGGACTTTCAGCTCCAGCTTCCTAGGGTTAAGAGTCACCCTGATCTGCGGAAATTCACAACACGGCCACTCCAGGCCTCACAGAGCCCTGGCTGAGCTAAGGAGAACAGGCTTCTTGCTTTGACATGCTATGCTGGTCTCACTGCAGCCACCTCAGAAGAGCTGGGGGTGGAGGGGTTGGGAAACAAAGACCCAAAGGTCACTTGACCTTAGAGGTGGGACCTCAGGACCTGAATACTCCTGAGCTCAAAGGACAGGTCTGCAGTCTGTGCTCACACAAGCAGTGTGAGAAGTTCTTTCTAACATGATGGCAAGTGCCTGTAATCCCAGTACTTGAGAAGCAGTGTCAGGAGAAATGAATTTAAGGCTAGCCTGGGCTACATACTGGGTTCCAGGCTAGCCTAGGCTACATAGTAAGATCGGAGCTGAGGAGATGACTCAGTGGGCACCTTGTTCTGTGTGAGGACTGGAGTTAAGATGCCCAGAGAACATGTAAAAATGCCAGGCAGATGTGGTGGCCCCAAAGCTTAGGCAGCAGAGACAGGGTCCTCTCAGACCAAGCTAGCTAGCCTGGCTGAACTGTGGATCTCTGGATTCAGAAACCCTGTGTCAATATATAAAGCAGAGAGTGACCAGGAAAGACACTTGATGTCAAATGCCAGCCTCCACAAGGCCTCTTGTGCAATTTCCAGCCACATTAAGTGGGGGACACTCTGCTCTCTTCACCGGGGGGGGGGGAAGCATCTCGGGATATTGAGGGGTGCCACTCTACTAGGCATTGGCTACACAAGCGTCTGACCCTTCTGCCCCCAGCTTATGGGACATCTCCCACTCTCTCATTGACTGGGGTCATGACAGGGCCACCATCTCAGGCCCTACTTCAAGGGAGACTGTGGGCTCGCTTTCATTTGCTCACGCTCAGAACAGCAGGACTCTCTCATCTCCAACCCCATGAAATGAAGTCCTGGGATCCAGCAGTCATGCCTGGGGCTCCAACACCACACTGGGAGGAGGGGGAGCTATGGCAGAGCAGATTCGGTCACACTCTGTCCCCTCTCCATCAGTCCTACAGATGGCTAGGAAACCTTTTGTGTCACAGGAGTCCAGGGACAACCAAGCCCCTGTCCCCACCCTAGGTCAACATTGGCCTTGAACCCACAGAAATGAGAGCTGTGTATACTCAGAATCCCCATGGAAAAGCCCCACTTCTGCACCAGGTCACCAGCCTGGCCATCTACTCAGTGACATCTCTCCAGCCCTGTCATCACAACCCGGCACCACCTAGCCTTGGCATCCATCCACTTGATTCCGAACATTCTGGGAAGAACTGTTCTCTTGGTCTCAAATCATTGTGCCCACCTGGTTCCCAGTTCAAGTTCAAATTCAAGGCCAGCTCCTCCCTGCCAAGCAGTCAGTCCTTCCTTCACACCTCCACAGACTGCTGCCCCTTTCTGAGGATGAAGAAACTGGAGCCCAGGAAGGCTGAGTCTGTCTCAAAGAAAACAGCCAGGACATGGACTAAAGTCTAATATGATAGCTAGGAGAGGCTGAAATTTAGGAGCTCTGGGGTAGCCATTGAGTGTCCCTATCAAGGGGAGAATTTGTATTAGGCTCCTAGTCACAGAGCTAGACGTTCCATCTATCCCCAGGTCCTGGGTTCTACAGGCCCATCACTCCCAGTGTTCCCTTTGGGAAAGCCGAGACATCATCCCAGTACAGCCTTTCTCTGGATCTTCAATCCTGTTTCCCAATAGATCTGTCCTCCAGTCAGGACTAGCTACTCATCTGGCTTTCCCATAGGGGACAATTTTCCCCATATGGCCTCAAATGAGCAACACTTGAGATCTCACAGATGCCACAGCCAAGAGGAGATCCCAAGGTAGCCCCTAGCCACTCTCAACTCTGAGTTTTCTTCTCCACCTGACACCGTGAGGATCCCCAGGTGCTGGTAGCTACCCACAGGCATCACTGTGCCCCTCTAGCCACCTGCGACCTCCCACTGATGAGACATCTGCAGGAAGCCTCTGACCACTGGGACCTCAAGGCCACACCACCAACCATGAGAAGATGACAGGATTTACTGGTCTCTTTGGTTTGCCCTCCCATAGCCAGCCATGTCTCCTAGCGGTTTTTGCAATCAGTACACAGGGTATCTTAGCATGCAAAATCTGTACACTATCTAGCACAGTATCCTGCAGCATGCAAAGCTGTGCACACCTAGGAATGCTCACAGCCTGCAAAGAAAACACACAGTGCATGGGTGGCAGGGCATGGCTTGTCATCCTTTGTGGTCTAAGACCCCACCCCCACTAAGGCCTGCCTCCCAGGCTCAGAGCTGTGGGGCTGTGCAGGTCCTCCAAGGAGACCCTAGACTCAAGGACAGACCCATTCTTCCTCATCCCCAGATCCCTCTGAAATGTAACACATAAAAAAATATTTTAGAAGCATCTCAAATTTGTAGACTGCATCTTGGGAACAAGCCCTTCATTCTGTTTAAGTTTTTTTTGTTTTTGTTTTTTTGAAGACAGGAGTTTTTACAATCCAGGCTGACCTTCAACTTACTACTTAACCACGAATGACCTTGAACTTTTGATCCCCCTGTCCCCACCTCCTGGGTGCTGGTATTAATTAAGTGTACCACTATCAACACACCTGATTTGTTTGGTGCTAGGACTGAAGCCGGCCTTCATGCACGCTGGGCAAGCCGTCTATGAAGCGAGGTACACTCCCAGCCTAGTTCTGGATTCTTGATTCTTTTCCCACCCTAGCAGCCTAGGAACTGTCCAAGGGACCCAGGACAGAGTAGTTGCTGAGGGAGGCAAGGCTGGGAATTACTTAGACAACACAGCAGTCCCTCATTCCCATTCTCATACAAGACAAGCAGTCCCTCATTCCCATACAAGACAAAACTCTGGGGCACACTCTGTACTCCTTAGTTTTTGTCAACCTGGGAGAAGGGACCCTCAATTGAGAAAAAATGTCTCCAATACAGTTAGCCCTAAACCAGATGGCTTTTTCACACTCTCTCCTCTCAAAACTCAGGAGGTCTGTGTAGAAGAGGAGGCAGAATGACTGTACTAGCCAGAAGTGGTAGAAACAGAATTTCCCAGGAACAAGTGTGATCCACATACAAGCTGACAGCTCACTCAAGTTGGACTCCAACAAAATCCCAGCACAGAGAAGGGGCATCAGGCGTGAAGTTCCACCCCTAGTCAAGAAGTTCTTCCCAACTCAGTGACACTGGTGTATCAGCCACACTCCATGGGTGGCCTCATGCTCAGGAGCAGCTGGTCAGCACAAATCAGATTCAATGTGTGTGTGTGTGTGTGTGTGTGTGTGTGTGTGTGTGTGTGTGTGT